>WNWK01006557.1:55218-104450 GCA_009830355.1 Cherax destructor
TTTGAGGCCACTGTCAAGATGTATTCTAAAATTTTCCCTCTGTGAGTTTTGCGATAGGGGACCCATTTATCATTATGTTAAGTGGTGCGTTTGCAGCTCTGTTCCTAAACTGGATAAAATAGGTTTTATCAATATTGAGAGTAAGTTTGTTGGTCATCATCCAGGTAGATATTTTCTGCAATTCAGTATTTGCTGCTATATATGATAATCTTCGTAACTGTATCTGTGTATACCTGAATAAACTTACTTACAGTTTGCGGGAAGGAATAACAAATAACCATTCCCGCAAGCAGACGCTTGTTGTGGTTCAACAGACACCACTCGCCTTCCCAAGCCACCCCGGACCCCACCATCCCAGCATTCGACGTATTTCATACGCGTCAAGAAGTGTTACTTTGTACACATAAAAGATGTAAACATAAGTTTGTGTGACTGATTGACTTACTGACTGACTGACTGACTGAATGAATGACTGACTGACTGACTTGATTGACTGACTTGACTGACTGACTGACTTGACTGACTGGCTGACTTGACTTACTGAATGACTTGACTGACTTACTGAATGACTTGACTGACTTACTGAATGACTTGACTGACTTACTGAATGACTTGACTGACTTACTGAATGACTTGACTGACTTACTGAATGACTTGACTGACTTATGAATGGCTTGACTGACTTACTGAATGGCTTGACTGACTTACTGAATGGCTTGACTGACTTACTGAATGACTTGACTGACTTACTAAATGACTTGACTGACTTACTAAATGACTTGACTGACTTACTAAATGACTTGACTGACTTACTGAATGGCTTGACTGACTTTCTGAATGACTTGACTGACTTACTGAATGACTTGACTGACTTACTGAATGACTTGACTGACTTACTGAATGACTTGACTGACTTACTGAATGACTTGACTGACTTACTAAATGACTTGACTGACTTACTAAATGACTTACTGAATGACTTGACTGACTTACTGAATGACTTGACTGACTTACTGAATGACTTGATTGACTTACTGAATGACTTGACTGACTTACTGAATGACTTGACTGACTTACTGAATGACTTGACTGACTTACTGAATGATGACTGACTTACTGAATGGCTTGACTGACTTACTGAATGGCTTGACTGACTTACTGAATGGCATGACTGACTTACTGAATGACTGACTGACTTACTGACTTGACTGACTTAAAGTTAGACACTCAGTTCAACCATCGACTTCAGTTCCAGAACCTCTACTATCCACCTCAGCCCATTAGGGCCACAGCATAACTCTCCACTCTCTTCACAATTATCCACAAACACCAGCACCCACAATTTAAGGTAAATACTATTATTTCTGTTACATTTGTAGTCTTAAGCAGTAAAAACAACATAATACATCACGATAATGAACTACAATTACATATTCACTTTTATTTTTGTAAGATCTGTTGGTCTAAAAAAAACTTGTTTGGCTTTTTGGGGAATCCGAGGAACGTAACCCTATTTTTCCCATAAGTTCTTTTAATTATTTAACACGAAATTATCTAACATGACTTTTTCAGGAACGTAACTATCGTGCTAAATGACGGTCTACTGTAGTTGAAGTTTTAGCAGTAAAGATCGAGAATCAAAACCTGGTCATCGTGGTTGTATACAAGCCTCCGGATGCAACGTCCCAACAATTCCAGGAACAGCATCTGAAAATTGACCACTGCCTGGAAAACCTTCCAGCTCCTGCCCCCAACATCTTGCTCCTGGGAGACTTCAACCTAAGGCACCTAAAATGGACGAATATTGCAAATAATGTGGTAGCAGAGATAACACCAGGAGGCAGCTCAGATGAAAACTCGCACACACACCTTAAACCAGCAAATAATAGAGCCTACAAGATTGGAGAATACGCTGGACCTCATCTTCACTAACAATGATGATCTGATACGAAATGTCATCATGTCAAAAACAATGTACGTACTCAGATCACAATATAATAGAGGTCCAGACATGTATGCGGGGGGCCCCAGACCGACAAAATGTGATCAGTCGTGATGGAGCCTTCACCAAATTCAACTTCAATAACAAAAACATAAAGTGGGACCAAGTAAACCAAGTCCTAAATGATATAAACTGGGAAGATAGCCTAAGCATCTCAGATAATAACCTATGTCTAGACCAAATTAACTCCGTGGCACTTGAGGTTTGCTCAAGGCAAATTTTCTTAAGGAAAAGGAGGAGAAGATGTAAACTAAAAAGAGAAAGGCATTCCCTATACAGGCGAAGGCAAAGAATAACAGAACAGCTACAAGAGGCCAATATATCTGAAATATGTAGGAAGACACTAGTCAGAGAAATAGCAAACATTGAACTAACACTAAAGGAATCTTACAGGAATCAAGAAACACGGGAAGAACTAAAAGCCATAAATGAAATTGAAAGAAACCCAAAGTATTTCTTTTCTTATGCCAAATCAAAGTCGAAAACAACATCCAGTATTGGGCACCTACTTAAATGGGATGGGTCATACACAGATGACAGCAAGGAAATGAGTGAGTTACTAAAGTTCCAGTATGACTCAGTTTTTAGCGCGCCGCTAACCAGACTGAAAATCAATGACCTAAATGAATTCTATATGAGAGTGCCACAGAACTTGATAGACGCAAACCTACCTGACATTATCCTGATGCCAAATGACTTCGAAGAGGCGATAAATGACATGCCCATGCACTCTGCCCCAGGCCCAGACTCATGGAACTCCGTGTTCATCAAGAACTGCAAGAAGCCCCTATCACGTGCTTTTAACATCCTATGGAGAGGGAGCATGGACACAGGGGTCATCCCACAGTTACTAAAAACAACAGACATAGCCTCACTCCACAAAGGGGGCAGTAAAGCACTGGCAAAGGACTACAGACCAATAGCACTAACATCCCATATCATAAAAATCTTTGAAAGGGTGCTAAGAAGCAAGATCACCACTCATCTAGATACCCATCAATTACACAACCCAGGGCAGCATGGGTTTAGAACAGGTCGCTCCTGTCTGTCCCAACTACTCGACCACTACGACAAGGTCCTGGATGCTCTAGAAGACAAACAGAATGCAGATGTTATATACACAGACTTTGCAAAAGCCTTTGACAAGTGTGACCATGGTGTAATAGCACACAAAATGCGTGATAAAGGAATAACAGGAAAAGTTGGCAGATGGATCTATAATTTCCTAACAAATAGAACAAATAGTCAACAGAGTAAAGTCTGAGGTGGCTACGGTGAAAAGCTCTGTTCCACAAGGCACAGTACTCGCTCTCATCTTGTTCCTCATCCTCATATCGGACATAGACAGGAATATAAACTGTCTTCCTTTGCAGATGACACCCGAATCTGCATGACAGTGTCCACCATTGAAGACACTGCAAGACTTGAAGCAGACATCAACCAAATCTTTAAATGGGCTGCAGAAAACAATATGAAGTTCAATGATGAGAAATTTCAATTACTCTGATATGGAAAACGTGAAATTAAAATTTCATCGGAGTATAAAACAAATTCCAACCACACAATAGAGCGAAAAACTAAAGTCAAAGACCTGCACACTAACTGCACCTTTCAAGGCAGATGAAATTGCTGACCTAGAAAATGTGCGATAAACCACCTCAATTGCTGGGAACGCTTGAAGTTCCTTAACCTATACTCCCTAGAACGCAGGCGGGAGAGATACATTATTATATACACTTGGAAAATCCGAGAGTCACTCCCTACGAAAGCAAAAGACTTGGCAGACGATGCAACATCCCCCCAATGAAAAGTAGGGGTGCCACTAGCACGTTGAGAGACAACACAATAAGTGTCAGGGGCCCAAGACTGTTCAACTGCCTCCCAGTGTACATAAGGGGGATTACCAATAGACCCCTGGCTGTCTTCAAGCAGGCACTGGACAGGCACCTAAAGTCGGTACCTGACCAACCAGGCTGTGGTTCGTACGTTGGACTGTGTGCGGCCAGCAGTAACAGCCTGGTTGATCAGGCTCTGATCCACCATGAGGCCTGATCACAGACCGGGTCGTAGGGGCATTGACCCCCGGAACTCTCTCCAGGTAAACTCCAGGTAATGAGGAAGAGGAGTGGGCCAAGGACACTTCCTTGCGGGACCCCGACTGTAATTGGTTGTGTGGAAGATTTAGCTCCATTTGTGTACACATATTGGCTTCTGTTACTAAGGTATGACTTTAGGTAGTTGAGGGAGTGCACTCTTATGCCAGTGTGTTAATTTAATGTGCAGCAAATCATGGTCAACTGTATCAAAAGCTTTACGTAAATCAATGAAGATTCCCAGCGGGACTTCTTTATTCTCGAGAGCGGTGTATATTAGTTTTAGCATGTGTATAATAGCATCATTCGTGCTTTTATTAGTCCTGAATCCAAACTGACAGGGGTTGAGTATGTTGTGTGAGACAAGATAGGCATAGATCTGCCTATGAATTAATTTTTCAAAGATTTTAGAGAGCAGAGGTAAGTTAGATATTGGTCTATAGTTATTCAAGTCTGCTTGATCTCCTTTGTGGATCGGGGTGCCCCTCTCTATTTTAAGAATTGATGGGAAGGTGGAGGTTTCGATGGATTTGTTAAAGTGTTGCAATTATTGGTGATAGTACTTGAGAAGCATTTTTGTACATAAAAGGTGGTAAGTTATTTATATCTCCTGCCTTGTTTGTAAGGGTGCTTATGATCAATCAATCAATCAATCAACTTTATTTCTGATAATGATGAGCGAGACTTCTGTTGGGTTGGTTGGAGCTAGGAATAGTGTATTTGGGTAGGTGCCCTTGAGGTAGTCTGATGGACGGTTGTTTGGGATCTTACTCACTAGATTCTTTCCTATGGTGGAGAAGAAAACATTGAGTCTGTTTGCTGTTTCAGTTGGTGTCCTTAATCACTGAAGAAGGCACATTCTCCCCTCTCTCTTCCTCCTCCTCTTGAATTCTATCGTGTTTCTCACCTTCTTTATCAAAGGGCTGGCACTTGGAACTTTCTTTGGCCCCATGGTGGCTTATTTAGTAGTCGCACTCAATAAACAAGCACAAAAAACAATGATTACGAAATGTTTTGGATGAACGCGCAGGGTAATGCTTATTCGACAAGAAACAAAGCCAGACTGACTCAGAACGCATGGGATGCTTTGTGTGGGCAGGCAGGCAGACATGTTCGGTATAACGGACCGACAAAAGCCGAGGTGATGAATGAAAACTGGGACAAAATTTTGACAAAATAGTCGTCGAAAACCAAATTCGACGAAAATGAGGGCAAAGGAAAACTGAGGTTCCACTGTACAGTGGACCCCCGAGTTTCGTAAAAACTTCACTCCTGAAGTCTGCTCAAGTGCCATTACCGAACGAATTTACTCCCTTAAGGAAAAATTTCACGTAGGTTAGTCTATTTCAGACCCCCAAAAATACACTTCCACAAGAACTTACAAAATTATACTTACATAATTGCACGATTTCCGGGGTATTCGTTAACCGAGGGTCCACTGTATATTGTTTTTGATATGGTAATATTTTGTATCAGATCATCATTGTTAGTGAAGATAAGGTCCAGTGTATTATCCAATCTTGTTGGCTCTATTATTTGCTGGTTTAAGGTGAATTTGGTGCAGAGATTTAAAAGCTCATGTGTGTGTGAGGTTTCATCTGAGTTGCCTCCTGGGGTTATCTCTGCTACAGTATTATTTGCTACATACCTCCATTTTAGGTGCCTTAGGTTGAAATCCCCCAGGAGCAAGAGGTTTAGTGTAGGAGCTGGAAGATTTTCCAGATGTTGGTCTGTTTTCAGAAGTTGTTCTTGGAATTATTGGGAAGTTGCATCTAGAGGCTTGTTTACAACTACTACGTACAATCACCAGGTTTTGGTTCTCGATCTTTACTGCCAAAACATCAACATTATCATTTGAGGTGTTTAGTAGTTCGTAGCATATCAATGACTCTGTGACGTACAGGCCAACCCCCCCTCCTTTTGCCTGTTCACTCTGTCGCATCTGTATAGGTTATAACCCAGGATCCATATTTCATTGTCAAAGTGATCCTTTATGTGAGTCTCTGCAAAAACAGGGAACAGTGCATTTGACTCTGTAAGCAGTCTATGGATGAAAGGTATTTTGTTGTTTGTTGCTGGCTTTAGACCCTGTACTCACCTAATTGTGGTTGCAGGGGTCGAGACTCAGCTCCCTGTATATTTGCAAAGATGAATGTCATCTTATTGATGGTATGTGGGGGTCTTTTTTTCCTGGCACTAATAACTGTTGTTTTGGAGTGGAGGCCACTGACTGTGATTCCGCTCCAGAAATTATCAGACTTGGTGTACGATTTCTGTCATTTCCTGCCAGCTTGTACCTGAGTAAGTGAATATTATTGTGTAGTAACAATTATATGAAATTAAACTGACCACCGTGGCCTGGTGGCTGAAGCTTTCGCTTCACACAGTGAGGGATCCGGGTTCGATTACTGGCAAGGGTAGAAATATTGGGCGTGTTTCCTTGCACCAGTTGTCCATGTTCACCCATCAGTAAAGTGGGTACCTGGGTGTTAGTCGACTGGAGTGGGTCATGTCCTGGGACAAAATTGACCTAATTTGCCTGAAATGCTCTGCATAACAAAGAGCTTTCTGTGTAGTAGTATGTTATTGATGTCACCTAGGCCTGTATGCCTAGTACATACACTTGTAGAAATAAAGATATTATTATATTATTATTATTATTATTATTATAAGTGACATTTGTTTAATATATTATGGAAAGCCTATGTTGAGGCAGAACATTTCTGGTATATTAGAATGGGCTGCCTAATAATACTGAGTTCAGTAACAGTATAAATTCAATTAGTATATCTAAAGTTAAGAGTACCTTATTAATGAATCTGCAAAAGAGGAAAGAAAAGTTAATCAAATTTTATAATTCTCTATTAGTAATAGTCACTGTGTAGCTGGAAACTCTACTGGATCTAGTTTACATTTATTTTTGTTTAACATACTGTATATACAGTAGGGCCCCACTTACACGGCAGGTTAGGTTCCAGGCTACTGCCGAAAAGCAGACCGCCGGAAAGCAGAACACCATTGGTTTCCACTTATAAATGTCAGATAATAAGTTTACACTAACATATATTAAATTAGCAATAGAATAAAGTATTAAAAAACAATAAAAAGTCAAATACACACACAGTACACTCATTACTTGCTTCAAAATATTTGTAGCCTTAATGTAGGGTGAGAAGTGAGTAGTGTTTATTGTAAGAAGTTAGGTATGGTAGCCAGCCAGGCCACCCCACCCCAACCCCACGTAATATACTTCGACATTTAAAACGCCCTAGAGCGATAAAATGCATATAGTGTACACTCATTACCTACCTTAAAATATTTGTAGTCTTAATGGTCTTATTATAGGGTGCAAGGTGAATAGTAGGGTTGGTAGGTATCAAAGTGTGGTAGGTATCGTAGCCCATCTGGCCATTCAACACACACATAATATACTAGGCACCGTAGAGCTATAAAATGCATGTACAATACGCTCATTACTTACCTTAAAATATTTGTACAGTGGACCCCCGGTGTTCGTCTTGCTCCAAACTCGCCCTTTTATGTAAGTGTATTTTTTTAAATGCCTTTATAAGTGTATTTTTGGGGGTCTAAAAGGACTAGTCTACTTTGCATTATTCCTTATGGGAATAAATTCGTTTGGTAATGGCACTTGAACAGCATTCTGGAACGAAAAAATAACGAAAACCGGGGGTCCACTGTAGTCTTAATGTAGGGTGAGAGGTGAGTAAACAAGAATAAATGAGAGAGAGAGAGAGAGAATGAGTACATGAGAGAGTAGTAGGTTCGTGAGTTTTGTAAACAAACCAGCCAGACGCATATGGTTTTAGTTCACTCCCGCAAGCTGACTGGAAAAACATCTCATATTTATGTTAATTTATTCTGCTGTGGGTATATTTATCACGTTTATATGTTACGTAGCGTGTTTGTTATATAATTTTGAAAAAAATATAGATGGATTAAGCAAAATGTCTATATAAACATTTTATACGACATTTATAATAAATAATAATAATAAATCATAAATTTTTTATTTCATTGCAAGTTTACATCGAGATTTTGTTATTACAAACATGAACTGAAGTGCAAAGAGAGCCACTAGCATGCCATGACCTCAGAGTGCTTATTATTGTGTGTTATTATTATCATTATTAATATGGCATCTTCAAGACTAATAAGACACTCTTAGTGATTTTAATGTGTGTACCTGCATGCCAGCATAGTGTGTAAGTTTACTTAGATACAGGTACACATAAGTATAATTATCAGAGTACAGTGGTAAATCGAGTTACAAGCTTAATTCGTTCCAGACGGTTATTCAAGTGCCGATACCGAAGGAATTTTTTCCTATAAGAAATAATGAAAATTAGATTAATCCATTTCAGACTCCCAAAAATACACTTACAAAAGCACCTACAAAAATACACTTACATAATTGTTCAAGTTGGGAGCTGCTCATAAGTAGAGGTACCACTGGTTTTCGTTCACCTCCAAACTCGAACAATTATGTAAGTGTACTTTCGTAAATGCTTTTGTAAGTGTATTTTTTGGGGTCTGAAATGACTAATCTAATTTACATTTGTCCTTATGAGAACAAATTCGTTCGGTAACAGCACTCAAACAGCATTCTGGAAAGAATTTTCAACGAAAACCGAGGGTCCACTATAACTTTAAAACACTTGAAATTTTGGAAAGTTTCCAAACATAATGGAAAGATGCGGTGCTTACGGAGAATGTAAACAAACCGGGTGGCACGCACTGTATTAGAAAGACAGGGAGCTGTAATGAAAGTTTTGGTCATAATTTGAAATCGCCGTATTAGCGGAATGCCGTAAAGCAGGACTCTACTGTATAGTATAGTAGTAGCAATTGTTGTGTTGTAATTTTAACAGTATGTACATTTTGTATGAGCCATAGTACTGTATTTTTATTTTGTAAATGTGTGTTTATGCATACTTGTTTGCATCTGTGTGTGTATACCAGTGTGTAGTTGTGTTTAAACAAATACACTGTACTGCAAAATAAATGAACCCCCCAACTGAAATCAATCATCTTTGGCTTTGTTGGATTTTCCTGAGTTAAATTTTCATTTACCACCAGATTATACCTATAATAATATAGTGTTTAATGCAATCTTGTAATCCACCCTCCTTAGTAAACCAGTACAATTAATAAAACTTTTTTTTTTATCAGGACACTGACTTTAGTGACTTCTGGTCGACACTTCCCAAGGCAATAGTAATGGCTACCGGAGAGTTTGAGTACTCTGATCTAAGCCAACACTTCTCTCGCAGACTGATCTTCTTCACATCAGCCCTACTTGTTTTCCTCCTCTTTTTGTTCCTCATCTTCCTTGTCCTCATGAACGTTATGAATGGGCTGGCAGTCACAGATACGCAGGTATGCTCACTGTTGTATTATTTATGAAATCTATATTCTTATGTTCTTATATTCATGAAGTGTGTAGAAGGCCCATTATGTGACAGGAGCTTTCCCGCATATTAGAGTAATAATAATTTACATAAATGGCTTGCCAGAAGGAATAAATCACTAAATGAATATGTTTTATAACTGTAGTGTAAAGCACCCCTCTGGCAAGACAGTGATGGAGTGAATGATGATGAAAGTTTTTCTTTTTCGGGCCACCCTGCCTTGGTGGGAATCGGCCGATGTGTTAATAAAAAAAAAAAAATCATTGCAAGTTTACATCGAGATTTTGTAATTACAATTATGAATTGAAGTAACCCGGTCTGAACATCAATTTAAGACTTTTCAAAAACCACATACTCACCTTAAATTAAAAACTCAATATGTACTCAATACTTAACTTTACCAAATAATATAATTTAATTATTTACTATTGATATAAACAACCTGCAAAATACTTTCAACTTGTCCCAATGTTATATCCCCAGATTGTTAACTTGAGTAAACTTGCTGTCTGCTATAATTAAAATACAGATGTACAACCCAATCAAACTATGATCAATTTCTCTAGTAGTATTAAGTAGTCTGTAAGCCATTAAATTTACTCTGCTCATAATGCCATTGCATGATAGTGGCTGTCTTTGCACTGCAACTCATTATTGTAATTATATAAACTCTATGTAAACTTGCAAGGAAATAAAAATCTGAATCTGAATTTGAATCTGAAGTGCAAAGAGAGCCACTATCATGCCATGGCATTATGGGCAGACTAAATCTAATGGCTTATAGACTACTTAATACTAGAGAAATTGATTAAGTTTGTTATAGTTAAACATTAGCTAATGCTTATGGCAGATAATAAGTTTACTCAAATTACAATCTGAGAATATTACATTGTGACAAGTTGAAAGTGTTTTGTAGGATGATTATATCAATAGCAAATAATGAAATTATATTATGGGAAAATAATACTGAGCATTGTTGAAAGTAGTTTACAGTATGAGTATTTAGTTTAAGGTGAGTATTTAGTTTAGAGTTAGCTCCATTTGTGTACATGACTAAAGGGAGTGATGGATAATGGAATTTAACTAAGATAGTCACCCTGCCTTGTGGGATAAGCACAGTTATTTAAAAAAAGGTAAATTACAAAGTAATTGAAATGAGAGAAAGTGATACAAGGCCTCAAGAACAATTTCAGATTTGTGATGAAATGCTAAAAGCATGAGAGAGACATCTAGTAATTATCATGGGCAAAAAAATTGTCACCAGATATCACAAATAAAATTGTGAGAAATTCATTTACTTAACTACTTGTTATTTTTGATAGTTTTATTTTGCACCCCATATCCATGTTGTTGATGATAGTTAAAATAATTACTGAGGTACATAATGAGTCTATGGACTGGGCTACATCATTTGATTAGCTAACATAAACTGACAAATTTTAAAATAGCCTTTAGATATATAGATGAGGAAATAATAATAATAATAATAATAATACACAAATTCTCACACACCAAGCTATAAACGCAGCAATAATAATGAAGATAAAATACTAAAGTTCATTATCAAGTATGACAGTATGATCATCAGATCATAAGCTCTAAAAAAGAGATGTACTTTTAACTGAGACTTGAAAGCGTAAACAAATTCCTGTCTCATAACAAAGACACGGGCAATCTGTTAAGCAGTCTAGGTGCTAGATAAAAAAAAAGGCTCTTTCTGTGAATGATTTCTCCCAACAGCATTAGGCTCAATCAGCCTAGAAGGGTCTATGGCAACTCACAGAAACATTATTGAGTCTGATGTAAAAGGTACCAGCACATTGGCAAGATACTTAATAGTTTTAAGTGTTCATAAACTTAATGGTTTTAAATGTTAATAAATGTAATAGCTTTAATTCAGTTCTATAGATGCTGATATCCATACTACATACTGTATTAGGTTTTGATATTTATAACTACTTTATATGAAGTCATGTTTAATGTAGCAACTCAATAAACTGGCATGGTTCTAGGCATTGAAAAATATACATTTCAGTAACTTAATAATGATTTTCAGAAAGTGGTGGAAGACGCAACACTACATTCCCTCACTTCACGTTTAGAGCTGATCTACCTGATTGAGTCCTTGTTCCTCAGATGTCCTGGCCTTCACTCTCACATGGAAAAAGTTCAGTTACTCTCTGGAAAAAAGTACAAGCCTGTTATATATGCCCAAATGAATAAACACATCAAGAAACACAGGCTCATATCTGGGAAGAAAATGGAGTTCCTGAGCAAGCTTGATGATTATTCAGCAGAATGCCTCAGGTATCCTCATATACATATATGTATAATTCAGCGTACAGTATCTTTAAGTTTAATATAATGTCAAACTGAATGTATATATGTAACACTTTGTTGCTGTTTTACTCTTCATGATGCTCTCAGTTTGCATACAGGCTTATCTTTCATGAATGCTATACAGGTCGACCATCACTAATCTGGCATCATTGGAACCTGTAGGGTGCCAGATTGGTGATTTTGCTGGATCACAGCTAACCCCCTCATCCTACCTTTAAATTATTATTATTATAATCAAAAACCAAGTTAAGGTCAGCATTAACAATACCAGCTCACTGCATCAGCCATGTTCTCCAGGACAAGGGATTGTGGGAAGCAGGAGTCTCTCTAAGCTCCTCCCCCTCAAACATAAACAAACAAAAACCCATCACTTTGCACATCCTCCATGTACTCTCAATATATCTTATGTTATTACAATGAGACATGCAACTTATAACTAGTACTTATAAAAATGTGCATTTATATTTATAACCTATTATATTAAGAAAATCAGTTTAATTCAGCTTCTTAAGTTTCAAGGATGGCCTAGCCTTTAAACTTCCCAAGCAGTACTTCTGATTAATTCAATATAATTAGGTATTTATGCTATTTAATTACAACAATACATGCTGGGTTCCATAGCCCCCATAACAAGTTCATAATACCCCATAACATTGGTAGATAGATCTATAATTTCCTAACAAATAGCCAAAGAGTCGTAGTCAACAGAGTAAAGTCTGAGGCAGCTACGGTGAAAAGCTCTGTTCCACAAGGCACAGTACTCGCTCCCATCTTGTTCCTCATCCTCATATCTGACATAGACAGGGATATAAGCCACAGCGCCGTGTCTTCCTTTGCAGATGACACCTGAATCTGCATGACAGTGTCCTCCATAGAAGACACCGCAAGACTCCTGGCGGACATCAACCAAATCTTTAAATAGGCTGCAGAAAACAATATGAAGTTCAATGATGAGAAATTTCAATTACTCTGATATGGAAAATATGAGGAAATTAAAACTAGTACATCGGAGTATAAAACAAATTTCAACCACACAATAGAGTGAAAAACTAATGTAAAAGACCTGGGAGTGATCATGTCAGAAGATCTCACCTTCAAAGACCATAACATTGTATCAATTGCATCTGCTAGAAAAATGACAGGATGGATAATGAGAACCTTCAAAACTAGGGATGCTAAGCCCATGATAACACTCCTCAGGTCGCTTGTTCTATCTAGGCTGGAATATTGCTGCACACTAACAGCACCATTCAAGGCAGGTGAAATTGCTGACCCAGAAAATGTACAGAGAACCTTCACGGCACACATAACTGCAATAAAACACCTCAATTACTGGGAATGCTTGAAGTTCCTCAACCTGTACTCCCTAGAACACAGGTGGGAGAGATACATGATTATATACACTTGGAAAATTCTAGAGGGATTAGTACCAAACTTGCACATGAAAATCACTCCCTATGAAAGCAGGTTGCGTGTGGCCAACAGTAACAGCCTGGTTGATCAGGCCCTGATCCACCATGAGGCCGGGCCCAAGGGTGTTGACCCCTGGAACCCTCTCCAGGTATCAATAGAAACTTTTCCTGCTACATCTTAATTTTCATCACTGCTTTCTCCTCCACTGGCTTGTTCCTGTGGACTTACAAAAATCTGCATTATTTCTGAGTCAGTATAATGATGAACAGTAACAGCATCTTCATCTACATTCATCCATTCCCCGACATTATCTTAATCCATCCTTAATGCAAGATCCTTCACAGCAGGATTAGTCAGATCACGAGCAAAAAACAGCAGATCATGTATACACGTTTAATCTGTTTTTCCTTTGTAACCCTAAATCCTGTAAAGTCGTTTTCAATGTCTTCACCAGGTGCAGTCTCAACATTAACTCTGGTGACAATTTATGCCATCCATTTTTTGCAGCGACCCAGGAAATTTGAAATTACGCTAGCTGAAATTAGTGCCGGATTTGTGATTACAGTGCCCCATGGCCTGATTGCTAAAGCTCTCACTTCACACAGTGAGGGTCTGTGTTCGATTCCCAGCTCGGGTAGAAACATTTGGCGTGTTTCTTTACACCTGTTGTCTATGTTCACCCATCAGTAAAATAAGTACTTAGGAGTTAGTCGACTGGTGTGGGTCGCATCCTGGGACAAGGACCTAATTTGCCCGAAATGCTCTGCATAACAAGGGGCTTTCTATATAGTAGTATGTATGTCATTGATGTCAGCTAGGTCTGTATACCATGTACATGTACTTGTAGTAAATAAAGATATTATTATTATATTATTATATTGCTGGATCAGTGATGGCCGACCTGTACATCCTTAATTTTCTTCATTAGCATTGTTACTGACATACTGTTTTCATCTTTCACCTTTTGTAAAAGCATTTATTGTAAAATTATATTCACACAGAAACCATCGACTGCAGAAACTGGAAGAGGATAAAGAAGGTGGTGACCCTTTGAGCAAATACTTACCTATCTTGCAAAAGCTACAAGATGTCATGAGTACTCATCCCCAAGTTCTGCAGCACTCTGGACACTAGATAATATTATAAGACCTACAAATGTCTTTCTAATGTGTACATTAATGTGAGAGGTTCCAGTTTTAATGAATTTATTTTGCAAATTTATTAGTTAATTGGAAATTAAAAATAATTCTATTCATATGAGATAAATGTAAGGCAAAATTTTCAAAAAATGGTATTGAGCTTCATTTTATCAATGTTACAGCCTCACTTAGAGATGTGAATAGTAACTGCCAGGAAAGAATTGTTACTGACCTTGTAAACTTTATGAAAGTGTTTAATACACTGTAGCTAGTACACAGCCTAGTAATACATGAGCCTTGTACAGTGGTACCTCGACTTACAATATTTTTTCATTCCAGAATGCTGTTCAAGTGCCATTACCAAACAAATTTATCCCCATAAGGAATGATGTAAAATAGACTAGTCCTTTTAGACCCCCAAAATTACACTTACAAAAGCATTTAAAAAAATAAACTTACATAAAAGGGTGAGTTTGGGGACCATCGTAAGTCGAGGTACCACTGTATCTGGAGCTGGTGTTGCTACACATATAGTACCTTGTCTGCTCCAGCTGCTGCTCCAGAAAACACATCACACACAAGCACAATTACATTGATAAATTATTTTATAATAAATTAAAATGTGGTAGCCAGCAAAAATATTACCAGTAATTTAATTGGGGCATTGAGTTGAGAAAGGTTAGTCAACAAATTAAACAGGCAATTTTCAAACAGCACATGTAGCATACTAAAGGGTTCATCAACACTTAGATTATACTATACAGTAGAACCCCTGTATTCACTGATTCGGTATCCGCGGTTTCAGTTATCCACTTTTTACTGTGGCCCAAAAATACCTCTTAATTTTGTATAATAATGGCCAAAAGTGCAAAAGTAGAGAAGCTGACAGTTTTTCAAAGTCTAAGAGAAGCTGTGAAGTGCTTCCCATCAGTAAAAAAAGTGATAATTCTCCACTTATTGTGCATAATTTATCAGTTAAACTTTATAATAGGACTTATATATAGGGTTTGCTACTATCCACGGTTTTTATATTTATGGCAGGTATCCCCCGCGAATATGGGGATTCTACTGTATTAAAATGATTCAGCTAATTCAAAATAAAATTTTTAATAAGAATTACAATATTAGTAAAACTAGTAACATGATTCATTACAAATGTGATTAAATAGTATTTTACATATATGTGTATGTATAAGACATTAATGTTATTCACAACAAAATAAATTCAATGAGAATGAATGACTTAAATGTACAGTGGTACATCGAGTTACGATGGTCCCCAAAATCGCCCTTTTATGTAAGTTTATTTTTTTAAATGCTTTTGTAAGTATATTTTTGGGGGTGTAAAAGGACTAGTCTATTTTACATTATTCCTTATGGGGATAAATTTGTTTGGTAATGGCACTTGAACAGCATTCTCGAACAAAAAAATATCGTAACTCGAGGTACCACTGTATATTCAACATAAAATCATAGCAAGGTACATGATAATAAGAATAATTAGTTTATACTATATTAAAAGTATTCATTAATTAAAAATAAAATTCTAATAAAAAATACAATAAGGATGAAGCTAGTTAACTGAATTGATACAAAATGTAATGAAATACTATATGTGCCTGTCTAGGAATATATGAGAGTTGAAGGAAGGATGAAACAAGAACAGGGACAATATTGTATGAAAGATGGTTTCAGGATTTGTTTTGGATGGCAGAAAGAAAACCTTTGAAATCATCAGGTAAAGAGCTCCAGACTAATGGTTCTTTTACATGCATGAAGTTTTAATAAAGGTTGAGTCAGACATAGGAAATATCAGAGATTTTTGTGTAGTATTATGGCTATGAATTCTGTTGCAACTCTCAAGAAAGAGTTTCAGAGCAGGATTAATATTAGAATTAATTGTCTTGTATATGTAGTATGCACAGTACTATGAGTGAATTTTATGTATATTAAGTTAGTTTAGATTTTGGAAGGATGGAGGAGTGTGTTGCCTTAAACTAGACTGGGTGATCATTCATACAGCTGCTTTATCTTATTATTGGCTTTGGGTGATTTGCTGTCGTGGATCTCCATTCACAAATAGCATAGGTAAGGTAGGGATAAATTAGTGAGTAGTATAATGTAAGTAGTGCTGTTTGAGGTACATAGTATCGTATCTTAGAGAGGATGCCAACAGATTTTGATACCATTTTTTTTGTTGTTGTTCTGAATGTGGGTGTTGAATTTTAAGTTGCTGTCAAGGGATAGACCTAAGAATTTTCCTTTGTTTTGTCTTGCAATGATTTCAAAGAAGAAATTTAAAAATTGATTTTCATCAAGTGCCATATCATGAGAGGAAAAAA
Organism: Cherax destructor; assembly: GCA_009830355.1. Lineage (NCBI taxonomy): Eukaryota > Metazoa > Arthropoda > Malacostraca > Decapoda > Parastacidae > Cherax > Cherax destructor. The sequence goes on from WNWK01006557.1 coordinate 71,977, forward strand.
ATGGTCATACAATACTATCACTTCACCTGAATTTACAACTATGTTGAACTATGCTGTGATGCTTTCATAAATCTGTATAAGATGGTGTGCATCAGTGTGTGTCTGCTAGCTACCATAATTCTGCAGCATGTGAACGTAGGTTCTCTTGCCTGTGATTGATAAAAATTTACTTGAGTAACTACAGTAGTGATAACAGAACGAAGTGATGTTGCAATTATATCTATAAATTAGGAGAGCCAAGAGTCTGAATGATAACGTTATCATTAATCCTTTTGCTTCCAATCACAACAACGGAAAAAATCACACTTCTTTAACTTTCCAGTTATCCTGAGCCTTTTTTTTTAAAAGTATAGAATGAATATTTTGGTCTTGTTGTATATCATTACATGACTAAAGCCATTATTTTGATGGTTTACATATTGATGAAATATCAAGTAATTATTGATTTTATTCTTTGATATGGACAATTGTTTTCTCCCTTATATAAAGTATGAATAAAAGAATTTTTAGAAAACATTTCTGTTCTTATTGATATGTAATATGCACTCTCTAAGTCAACACAGTGTGCTTATGCTGCCGGTTCCAACCAGACAGCCACCCCTAAGCCTCCAACAGAGAAATACTGCAGCTGCCGCTGTTCACATTGAACAGCATGTTTATTAAAACCCACTTGGCCTTGGCTCCATTTATGTCTAATCTAAAAAAGATTCTTTTTACCCCTGCCCTCTTAACTGTTCCTAGGATGATCCTTACCCCTCTTGCCTTAAACACCAGATTTATACACCTTTGTCATCCTACCACTCTCCATTCAGTCTTGATGCCCAAATCATCTATAGAGGATGTAGAGGAATAGGATGATGGTGTATAAATCTGGGGTGGAAGGTAGGAGGGTTAGAGGTCATCCAAAGAATGGTTGAAGAGAAGGGAATAAGGCAGCTTTGAATATTACAGGCTTGAGCATCTAGCATGCAGAAAATGTATACAGGTACATATATAAGTAGATTATTATTATTATCAAGGGAAGTGCTAAACCTGTGGCATCATACAGCACATTGCATAGGGAATGGGTGGCATTTGAGTTTGATCCAAGGAAAGGTATGATATACAGGTATCTTCTTTGGAGCAAGAGCCCCTCATTATTATGTAGAATCTTTTGAGATTTTTATTTTTTTCTTGGAGGCAATATAGGTTCTCAAGTACTACTATATAATAACTAATGGTAAATTATGCCTATACGTATATATATATCAAGCTTGGGATTATGGATGCAACTGTACTTAAGTAAAGTGGAAGCTGTGTTACTACAGAAGCTTCTGTACTGTACCTGTATTAAATATACTGTACATTCCTTTTAAGTAGTCTTCATGAGGTATATGGACCAATTACTGATTTAATGTCTGAGTTTAATCTTTACTAAGGCTAATTAAGTTACTGTACACATATGATTTATCTGCCAAATAAGTTAAAATATATATTTTATCAATATTCTGTAGTTGTTTCTTAATTCAAACAATGAGTTTTATGTAAGCTATAATTAACCAAATGTATTAATTATGTTTTTGTACTTGCTTATGTAATGCCACATCCAGCAAGCCACATTTCAAGAGTTTCATTGAATCCTAATTTTTTTTTACTACATTATTGAACTTTATAATCATGAAAACGTTTACATTAAATTCAGGGGGGGAAACACTAAACCCATTGGGGGTTATACAGCACCTGAGGGAATGAGAGCCATTCAAGTTTGATAATAATAATATCTTTATTTCTACAAGTACATGTACAAGGTATACAGGCCTAGCTAAAAAAAAAAAAAAAAATTCTTTGTTAAGGTTCCAGTGTGTGTTTACATTTCATAATTCGATTAGTACAAAGAAAGCCACTATCATGTCGAGGCATTTTGGGCAGGCTTAATAATAATAATATTATAATAATATCTTTATTTACTACAAGTACATGTACAAGGTATACAGGCCTAGCTGACATCAATGACATATGTACTACTATACAGAAAGTCCCTTGTTATGCTGAGCATTTCAGGCAAATTAGGTCAGTGTCCCAGGATGCGACCCACACCAGTGGACTAACACCCAGGTAGTACCCATTTTACTGATGGGGAACATAGACAAAAGGTGTAAAGAAACATGCCCAATGTTTCTACCCTGGCTAGGAATTGAACCCAGACCCTCGCCATGTGAAGCGAGAGCTTTAGCCACCAGGCCACCAGATACTTATAGACTTCTTAAGTCTAGACAGGTAAAGAGTGGTAGAATACAAATATTCAATATTTTACTCTATTATTAATATGAGGTAGTACAATTTATGATGCATACAATGCCTGCACTTTAAAGGAGGGGTCTGGGATAGTGACAGCTGGGAGGGGCTTATTCTCAGCTGTCGTATCTGAGCGCCTCTGCAAAAACTGATTATGTATGAGTATGGTGAAAGAGTTGAATGATGATGAAAGTATTTTCTTTTTGGGGATTTTCTTTCTTTTTGGGTCACTCTGCCTTGGTGGGGGATGGCCGACTTGTTGAAAAAAAAAAATACATTTTTAAGTTTGTATACTCTATTATTAAAATGAGGTAGTACAATTAATGATACAAACATATATTTTTAAGTTTGTAATAATGGCTTAATAGTTAAGGGATAATAAAATATTTTGGAGAATTCCTTTAAATTTGGTTAGAGTTTAGCATAGTGTGGGTATAGTTGTTATTGAGAGGTGAGATGATTTTTGAGTATGTATATACAGTGGTCCCTCGACTAACGATGATTCCATAAAACGAGCAATGTGTGTAACGAGTGCTTTTTTCGCTAAATATTTCCCTCATAGCGAGCATTCCCTCGTGTAGCGATCCATACCAGACCTGTCTGCCTGCCCCGCGCTTGCGCAGTGAGGCGGACAGGACGCCAGTCTAGCGTTTACACTTGAGAGAACATTACCCAGCACGCTCTTTCAAACATTCACAATACTTTTGTTGTGTTTATTGCTGGTTCAGTGATTGTCACTGAAATAAGTCACCATGGGTCCAAAGAAGCTTCCTAGTGGCACCCCTGTGGTAAAGAGAGTGAGGAACACCATCGAACTAAAGAAGGAAATAGTTGAAAAAATTGAGTGGTATACGTGTGAGTGAGCTTGCCAGGATGTACAAGAAAAGCACATCTACTATCGCCACTATCCTGGCAAAGAAAAATGAAATCAAGGAAGCTAATGATGCAAAAGGGGTTAATATGTTAACGAAAAATAGATCGAAAACAGTGGATGAGGTTGAGAAGTTGTTGGGGGTGTGGATCAATGAAAAGCAGATAGCGGGTGATAGTATTTCCACGGCGATAATTTGTCAAGACTGCCTGGAACCAGTGCTGAGGAGAGTGATTTTTAAAGCCAGCAAAGGCTGGTTTGAGAGGTTTAAGAAACGTAGTGGCATACACAGTGTTGTGAGACATGGTGAGGCAGCCAGCTCAGACAAATATGCAGCTGAAAAGTTTGTGAGTGAATTTAAGGGGTTCGTAGAGGCTGAAGAATTCCTCCCTCAACAAGTGTTAAATTGTGATGAAACAGGCCGGTTTTGGAAGAAAATGCCCAACAGGACCTTCATTACTCTGGAGGAAAAGGCACTGCCAGGACACAAGCCTATGAAAGACAGGCTAACTTTTATGCTTTGTGCCAATGCCAGTGGTGATTTTAAAGTGAAGCCTTTACTGGTGCATCATGCAGAAAATCCCAGAGCCTTCAAGAAACACAATGTTAATAGGAATAATTTGTGTGTGTATTGGAAGGCTAACACTAATGCATGGGTCACTAAGGACTTTTTCGTGGAATGGTTGACTGGAGTGTTTGGCCCTAGTGTGAAGAAATACCTCCTGGAAAAGAAAATGCCACTCAAGTGCCTCCTGGTACTGGACAATGCTCCTGCTCATCCTCACAACTTGGGAGACTATTTGTCTGAGGACTTCAGTTTCATCACAGTGAAGTTCTTGCCTCCTAACACCACTCCTCTCATCCAGCCCATGGACCAGCAGGTCATTGCAAACTTCAAGAAACTGTACACCAAAGCAATGTTTCAAAGGTGCTTTGACATAACCTCAGCCTCTGCATTGACCCTAAAAGAGTTCTGGAAAGATCACTTCAATATCGTGCATTGCATAGGCCTTATAGGTAAGGCTTGGGAGGGAGTGACTTCCAGAACTTTGATTTTGTTGAAAAGAGGAATTTTGAAGGATTTGAGGCTGGCCCTGACCCTGACGACCCTGTGCCTGTTGTGGACTCTACTGTGGCATTGGGGAACAGCCTGGGGTTAGAGGTGAGTGGTGAGGATGTGGAGAAGAGTTGGTGGAGGAGCACAGGGTAGACCTAACCACTGAAGAGCTGAGAGAGCTTCATCAGAGGAGGAGGCTGGACAGGTTGAGGTAGTAACTTCTTCAGAGATTAAGGAATTTTTTTCCAAATGGGCTGATGTGCAGACATTTGTTGAAAAACACTACCCTGAGCAAGCTGAAGCAAACCACATCTGCAACATGTTCAGTGACAGAATCTTGCCCCACTTGAGAAAAATGTTGAAGAGTCGCCAGAAACAAGAGGACTCTGGACAGTTATTCTCGAGGCAGGGATCCAGTGACTCTCAAGCTGGTCCTAGTGACATTAAAAGAAAAAGAAGGGAAGTAACCCCAGATAAGGACTTGTTACCTGAAGTCTTTATGGAGGGGGATTCCCCTTCCAAACATTAACACCCTCCCCCTGTCGTCCTCCCTATCTTCCAGATGCCTGCAACTCTCTTCAATAAAAGTAAATAAATGATATTTATTAATCTGTTTTTTATTATTTAGTATTAGTAGTACTACACAGTAGTACACAAATGGAGAGAACTCTTCCACACAACAAATTACAGTCAGAGTCCCTCAAGGAAGTGTCCTGGGGCCACTCCTATTCCTCATTTACATAAACGACCTACCGAATGCATCACAACTACTCAAACCCATATTATTTGCAGATGACACAACATATGTCTTCTCTCACCCAAATCCAGTCATACTAGCCAACACTGTTAATGCCGAATTACAGAAAATATCAACATGGATGAAGACAAATAAGCTTACTCTCAATACTGACAAGACCTACTTCATTCAGTTTGGAAACAAAGCTACAAATGTTCCACTTAACATAACGCTTAATGATTCACCCAGCACAAGACTCACAGAGGGAAAATTCATAGGAATCCACCTTGACAATAGTCTTAAATTCCAAACACACATACAACAAATTTCCAAAAAAATCTCACAGTAGGTATATTATCTAAGATACGTTATTATGTGGCACAACCAGCTCTCATTGCACTATATCATTCTCTTATCTACCCTTATCTCACCTATGGAATCTGTGCATGGGGCTCAACAACATTAAATCACCTTAGACCACACATAACCCAGCAAAAGGCTGCAGTCAGGATGATAACAAATTCCCACTCTAGACAGCATACTCCACCTATATTCAAAACATTAAAACTACTCACCGTAAAAAATATTCATACCTATTCATGTGCCTTCTACATACATAAAACTCGACATGCTAATATCACCACGACGCCAAATGACTTCGAAAAGGCAATAAATGACATGCCCATGCACTCCGCTCCAGGCCCAGACTCATGGAACTCTGTGTTCATCAAGAACTGCAAGAAGCCCCTATCACATGCTTTTAACATCCTATGGAGAGGGAGCATGGACACTGGGATCGTCCCGCAGCTACTAAAAACAACAGACATAGCCCCGCTTCACAAAGGGGGCAGTAAAGCAATAGCAAAGAACTACAGACCAATTGCGGTAACGTCCCATATCATAAAAATCTTTGAAAGGGTTCTAAGAAGCAAGATCGCCACCCATCTTGATACCCATCAATTGCACAACCCAGGACAGCATGGGTTTAGAGCAAGCCGCTCCTGTCTGTCCCAACTACTGGACCACTACGACAAGGTCCTGGATGCTCTAGAAGATAAACAGAATGCAGATGTTATATACACAGATTTTGCAAAAGCCTTTGACAAGTGTGACCATGGTGTAATAGCACACAAAATGCGTGATAAAGGAATAACAGGAAAAGTTGGTAGATGGATCTATAATTTCCTAACATGTAGAACACAAATAGTAGTAGTCAACAGAGTAAAGTCTGAGGCAGCTACTGTGAAAAGCTCTGTTCCACAAGGCACAGTACTTGCTCCCATCCTATTCCTCATCCTCATATCAGACATTGACAGGGATATAAGCCACAGTGCTGTCTTCCTTTGCAGATGACACCCGAATCTGTATGACAGTGTCCACCGTTGAAGACACTGCAAGACTCAAAGCAGACATAAACCAAATCTTTAAATGGGCTGCAGAAAACAATATGAAGTTCAATAATGAGAAATTTCAATTACTCAGATACGGAAAACGTGAAGAAATTAAAATCTCATCGGAGTACAAAACTAATTCCAACCACACAATAGAGCGAAAAACTAATGTCAAAGACCTGGGAGTGATCATGTCAGAGGATCTCACCTTCAAGGACCATAACACCGTAGCAATTGCATCTGCTAGAAAAATGACAGGATGGATAATGAGAACCTTCAAAACCAGGGATGCCAAGCCCATGTTGACACTTTACAGATCGCTTGTTCTATCTAGGCTGGAATATTGCTGCACACTAACTGCACCTTTCAAGGCGGGTGAAATTGCTGACCTTGAAAATGTGCAGAGAACCTTCACCGCATGCATAAGTGCAATAAACCACCTCAACTACTGGAAACGCTTGAAGTTCCTAAACCTGTACTCTCTAGAACTCAGGCGGGAGAGATACATTATTATATACACATGGAAAATTCTCGAGGGCTTAGTACGAAACTTGCACACAAAAATCACTCCCTACGAAAGCAAAAGACTCGGCAGGCGATGTAACATCCCCCCAATGAAGAGCAGGGGTGCCACTAGCACGTTGAGGGACAACACAATAAGTGTCAGGGGCCCAAGATTGTTCAACTGCCTCCCAGCATACATCAGGGGGATTACCAACAAACCCCTGGCTGTCTTCAAGCAGGCACTGGACAGGCACCTAAAGTCGGTACCTGACCAGCCAGGCTGTGGTTCGTACGTTGGACTGCGTGCGGCCAGCAGTAACAGCCTGGTTGATCAGGCTCTGGTCCAACATGAGGCCTGGTCACAGACCGGGCCGCGGGGGCATTGACCCCTGGAATTCTCTCCAGGTAGACTCCGCTCAAAATTCTCCTCAACAACTTTAATAGGTCCCACGACCATGACACAAGACACAGATCACTATTTGACATACCCAGAGTCCATACTAACCAATGTAAAAATTCTATGCACATAAAGGGCCCCAGAATCTGGAATTCATTACCAGTAAATATTAAGTTAACCTTGTCGGAAAATCAATTCAAGACTCTTCTCAAAAATCACCTACTCACCCTATACTAAATACTCATACTATACTATAACAAACTTTCAAACCCAATGTTATTTTACTTAAGATAATCTCAGTTTTATATTGTCATCCTCCTTAACACTTGTTGCAATTTCATATCATCATATTGTCATTTAAAATAGTATAGTATCATCAATTTGTTAATTTGAGATAAATTATATAACTAGAAGAAACTCAATAAATTTTTCTAGTACTATTAAATTAATTTAATAGTAGTTAGACTGTTGGGTTTAGTCCTGACTCTTTCTCTTCTACTTAAGCTCTTCCTCTCACCGGCTATTCTTCTTCTGTCCCCACTTCCCCCTCGCCCCTAGTGGGTCCTTACCTGAGAGTCTGAACTAACTAGTACTATTGTTATTATACTAGTATAGCATCAACATATTGTAACTTGAAATAAAATATACAACTAGATTAAACTCAACCAATTTCTCTAGTATTGTCTTTTAATAGTATGTATAATCATATTGTAATTTGAAATAATACATAACTAGAATAAACTCAATCAATTTCTCTAGCATTAAGTACTTAGTGAATAAGTCTTTAGAATAAGCTGCCCCTAATGCCATGGCATGCCAGTGGCTCTCCTTGCATTACAGAGCAGGGGTGCCACTAGCACGTTGAGGGACAACACAATAAGTGTGAGGGGCCCAAGATTGTTCAACTGCCTCCCAGCATACATCAGGGGGATTACCAACAAGCCCCTGGCTGTCTTCAAGCAGGCACTGGACAGGCACCTCAAGTCGGTACCTGATCAGCCGGGCTGTGGTTCGTACGTTGGACTGCGTGCGGCCAGCAGTAACAGCCTGGTTGATCAGGCTCTGGTCCAACAAGAGGCCTGGTCACGGACCGGGCCGCGGGGGCGTTGACCCCTGGAATTCTCTCCAGGTAGACTCCAGGTAGGTAGACGAATAACAATGTACACTTGTAACATGCATCGAAATAAAAATATTATTATTATTATTATTATAGTGTTAATAATGTTGTTTTGTGTATGTAGAACTATAATTAAAATGTATTTTTTGTGAATATTTTTGGGTGGAACGGATTAATTGTATTTACATTATTTCTTATGGGAAATAAGGTTTTGAATTACGAGCAATTCGTGTTAAGAGCTAGCTCCTGGAACGGATTAAGATCGTTAATCGAGGGACCACTGTAGTCCTAAATTGATTTGTGGGCAGGGGACCTCTTACTGTTTCAGGCAGAGAGTTCCAGATCTTTGGGCCCTTCATGTGCATTGCATTTTTACATAGTGTGAGACGGACACGAGGGATGTCAAAAAGTGTTTTGTGCCTTGTGTTATGCCTGTGTGTTCTGTTGAAGCTGTCTAGGAGAAGTTTGAGTGGAGGGTTGATATTGGGGTGTAATGTTCTGTATATATAGTAGGCACAGTAATATTCCAGCCTAGATAGAACAAGCGATCTGTAAAGTGTCAACATGGGCTTGGCATCCCTGGTTTTGAAGGTTCTCATTATCCATCCTGTCATTTTTCGAGCAGATGCAATTGCTACTTTGTTATGGTCTTTGAAGGTGAGATCCTCTGACATGATCACTCTCAGGTCTTTGACATTAGTTTTTCGCTCTATTGTGTGGTTGGAATTAGTTTTGTACTCCGATGAGATTTTAATTTCCTCACGTTTTCCGTATCTGAGTAATTGAAATTTCTCATCATTGAACTTCATATTGTTTTCTGCAGCCCATTTAAAGATTTGGTTTATGTCTGCTTGGAGTCTTGCAGTGTCATCAACGGTGGACATTGTCATACAGATTCGGGTGTCATCTGCAAAGGAAGACACGGCACTGTGGCTTATATCCCTGTCTATGTCCGATATGAGGATGAGGAACAGGATGGGAGCGAGTACTGTGCCTTGTGGAACAGAGCTTTTCACAGTAACTGCCTCAGACTTTACTCTGTTGACTACTACTCTTTGTGTTCTACTTGTTAGAAAATTATAGATCCATCTACCAACTTTTCCTGTTATTCCTTTATCACGCATTTTGTGTGCTATTACACCATGGTCACACTTGTCAAAGGGTTTTGCAAAGTCTGTGTACATAACATCTGCATTCTGTTTGTCTTCTGGAGCATCCAGGACCTTGTTGTAGTGGTCTAGTAGTTGGGACAGACAGGAGCGACCTGCTCTAAACCCATGTTGCCCTGGGTTGTGCAATTGATGGGTATCAAGATGAGTGGCGATCTTGCTTCTTGTAACCCTTTCAATTTTTTTTATGATATGGGACGTTAGCGATATTGGTCTGTATAATAATAATAATAATAATATCTTTATTTACTACAAGTACATACATGTACAAGGTATACAGGCCTAGCTGACATCAATGACATACTACTATATAGAAAGTTCCTTGTTATGCACAGCATTTCGGGCAAATTAGGTCCTTGTCCCAGGATGCGACCCACACCAGTCGACTAACTCCCAGGTACCCATTTTACTGATGGGTGAACATAGACAACCGGTGTAAAGAAACACGCCCAATGTTTCTACCCGAGCTGGGAATCAAACGCGGACCCTCGCCGTGTGAAGCGAGAGCTTTAGCGATCAGGTCACGCGGCACCGTGTAGTTCTTTGCTATTGCTTTACTACCCCCTTTGTGGAGTGGGGCTATGTCTGTTGTTTTTAGTAACTGCGGGACGACCCCAGTGTCCATGCTCCCTCTCCATAGGATGTTAAAAGCACGTGATAGGGGCTTCTTGCAGTTCTCGATGAACACGGAGTTCCATGAATCTGGGCCTGGAGCGGAGTGCATGGGCATGTCATTTATTGCCTTTTCGAAGTCATTTGGCGTCAGGGTGATGTCAGATAGAGAACCTAGGATAACCCAAAAAAGTCAGTGTCCTATTTCCATTAGGGTCCTTTTAATACCTTAAATATTATACACTGTAGGAGATATATGTTATTATACTATAAAGGATATATACTAGGAATAAGGTAAAAAGAGTTATTTACATTTACATGTATGTTAGCTAAAAAAAATAAAAAATCATTCTCCTCCCTTTCTGTCGCTACATTCATTAGTTACCTTTTGGCTCTCTTCTTGAACTGGCTCATGCTATGACTGGCTTTGACATGTGCAGGCAGTCTGTTCCATTCCTTTATTGTTGTACAATAAAAGGTGTTTGAAGCCTGGCCAGTGACTGTGGGTACTGTAGATGAATGGTTCAGAGAACCGACAAGTTATAAATTAGACACATATGCAACACTTGGGTACCTTTATTGAGGAAACGTTTCGCCACACAGTGGCTTGTCCAACCTTTGGACGAAGACCTACTTCGACTAGTGGATGGTACCACTATGACAACGCCTCCTCCTGCTTCACCTCACCTGACTACAGTATATAAGCCACCTCTACGGCCTTGTGCTGTATTCCTACAAGATTGATGGACTGAACACATCGACTCCAGGCCGAGGGATTGATTACCTCAAACTCCTCCTCTCTTTACACCTTTCTGCTTTGTATTGGACTGATGAAGCCACTGTGTGGCAAAACGTTTCCTCAATAAAGATACCCAAGTGTTGCATATGTGTCTAATTTATAACTGTGGGTACTACAAAGTTGTGCTCTCTCCCCCTAGTACTATGACTGCTTTGGTTCCCAGCCTTGACAAAATTGGCAGCAAGATATTCTGGACACTGTGAGCAATTTTATAAACTTGATTTAACTTAAGTTGTTTTACTCTGTCTTCAATATTCAGCATATCCAATTATTGTAATTCATCCTGGCCTACATGTTTTCTTGGGTCCAGGTGGTGACCCCACAGATGTAAATAACTACAGGCCAATCTCAAAATCTTCGAGAAACTCGTGCACAGATTATATTCGTTTATTTCAGCACAAAACATACTCAACCCCTGCCAATTTGGCTTTAGAAAAAACAAAAGCACAAACGATGCAATTGTAAAAATGCTGGACCTGCTTTATACAGCACTGGAAAATAAGGAATATCCATTAGGACTTTTTATAGACCTAAGGAAAGCTTTTGATACAGTAGATCACGGCATCCTACTCCAAAACCTTGACCATTACGGTATAAGAGGCCACGCACTTATATATTTCAAATCCTACCTTACTAACAGGTATCAATACGTCACCATTAAGGACACAACCTCATCTACACGACCACTTGATACTGGAGTGCCACAGGGAAGTGTCCGTGGTCCCCTGCTCTTCCTCTTATACATCAATGATCTTCCCAACGTATCACAACACCTGAAACCAATTCTCTTTGCTGACGACACGACCTATGTCATCTCCCACCCAAATCTTGCCTCACTCAACACCATTGTTAATGAAGAGCTAATAAAAATATCAACCTCGATGACTACCAATAAACTTACACTTAATACTGACAAAACCTTCTGTATTATGTTTGGTAACAGAGCAGATGTTGCACAACTGAACATTATGATTGACAACACCCTTATTGTTAAACATAATGAGGGCAAATTCCTGGGCCTACACCTTGACAGCAACCTGAATTATAGCACCCATATCCAACACTTAGCAAAAAAAGTATCCAAAACTATACTATTCACTCACGTATACCATTTGGGTTTGTTGATCAACAGCAACAACCCACCTAAAACCTATAATAACCCAACAAAAAGCCACAGTAAGAATTATCACGCAATCCAATCCCAGGCAACCCCCCCCCCAACTCTTCAAAGACCTAAACTTACTGTTTAGAGTATCCACACTTACTACTGTGCTACCTACATTTACAGAACCATAAATTCCAATATTAACCCTAAACTAAAACGCTTTCTTGATAGTTGTGACAGGACCCAAAGGCACAATCCCAGACACAAAAATCTCTATGACATTTCCCATGTCCGGCTAAATTTATACAAACGTTCAATGTACAATAAAGGGCCTAAAATCTGGAACTCCCTACCTGAAAACTAGAACTGCAGACTCGGCCACCATTTTCAAATCTACCGTCAAAAAACATCTTATCTCCCTAACACACCCCACCATAAACTAACTACATGAAAACTACCTCTTCATGCACACACACATATCCTCCTCATTTACACCTACACTGACCCAAATGACTGTAAACTTAAAATTCCGAATATTGCTATTGCGTAGTAAATCTCAAGATAGTCCTAAGTTTGTCCGAGATACTCCAATATAGGAGCTTTAATAGTTAGTTTAATATATTTATTATGCACCCCATACCCATCCTGTGGGCGGTAGTCAAAAGAGATTATACTCGTTTATAACGACACAAAGCATACTCAACCCCTGCCAATTTGGCTTCAGGAAAAATAAAAGTACTAACGATGCAATAGTAAAAATGATAGACCTGCTTTACACAGCACTCAAAAATAAGGAATATCCACTAGGACTTTTTATTGACCTTAGGAAAGCTTTTGACACAGTAAACCACGGCATCCTACTCCACAAACTTGACCACTATGGAATAAGAGGTCATGCACTTGCATACCTCAAATCCTACCTCACTAATAGGTACCAGTATGTCACTATTAAAGACACATCCTCCACGACACTACCACTAGACACCGGAGTACCCCAGGGAAGTGTCCTTGGTTCCCTGCTCTTCCTCTTATACATCAATGATCTTCCCAATGTATCACAACACCTGAAAGCAATACTCTTTGCTGACGACACAACTTATGTCATCTCCCACACAAATCTTGCCACGCTTAATACCATTGTTAACGACGAATTAATAAAAATATCAACATGGATGACAGCCAATAAACTTACACTCAACACTGATAAGACCTTCTATATTATGTTTGGCAACAGAACAGATGATCCACAATTAAACATTTAGATCAACACTACACCTATTGCTAAACATAACGAGGGCAAGTTCCTGGGCCTTCACCTTGACAGCAGCCTGAAATTCAGCACCCATATCCAACACATAACAAAGAAAGTGTCCAAAACTGTGGGGATCCTCTCTAAGATACGGTATTATGTACCACAATCAGCCCTACTCACACTGTAGTGGTTGTAGGTTATTGAAACGCTGAGTAACCATAACAATGTACTCTCCAAAGCCGCTCCATAACAACAACGACAATAACAAAACAATTATAAATGACTGAACCAAACAAACATAGTATTCAATCCCCTACTGCTCCCAACCCCTTACATTCCTCCTTTTCTAAATTACATTATATCATCCAACTTATAAATCCAACCTATCTGGAGGTTTGACAACTCTGCTGGAACGCCGGAGAATTGGAGGGTTTGCACTGTCCTGAGGTGCCTCCTCTTCTCTCACCCGGCTGGTCCCCTTATCAAACCTCCCAGGAGGTTCTTCCTGTATGCTAACCTGCTCTTTAAGTTTATTACCATTATTATCTGTTGTGGGCAGTTCCTTTAAACCACTCCTTACTGCTTCTGGTACTGTTGGAATCAGTGGTTGTTCTCCACTCCTAAACCTTGGCATGAGCTGATCTATATGCCTTTTCCATATCATGTTACCAAACCCTCTAATTAACACTTTATAATTCCTAACCCCTAATACCTCCACAATTTTTCCTTCTAACCAAGGGTCACCTTTCCCAAAGTTCCTTGCATACACAGCATCATCAACTTTAAAATGCTTCACCACTCCTTGAAGGTCACCAGCAGGCATGTTAGGCAATGAATTGTCCTCTTTAACATGACATTTGACAGCCGATACAGGGACTTTAAAATTCCTATGAAACATCATTTCTGCTGGTGTCTTATTTGTGGAGGAATGAACAGTTTTCCTATGGTTATATAAGAACCTACATAATCTGGTATTGAGAGAACCTTTTGTAAACTTGTGTAAACCTTCCTTCAATGACCTTACCGCCCTCTCCGTCAGACCATTTGATGAAGGATGGTATGGGGCTGGAGTAACATGTTCAAAACTATTCTTACTAAAGAAGGCTTCCAGCTCTTGTGAGACAAAATAAGCAGCATTATCTGTCAAAACTGTGTCTGGTAACCCAAAATTACAAAAGGATTTCCTCAGTAACTCAGTAGTAACTGTGGATGTCATGGAACTAGTTACTTGCACATCTAAGAATTTTGAAAAGGAATCCACAATTACCAAAAAATATTTGCCCTCAACAGGACCTGCATAATCTATATGCACTCTAGACCATGGTGTCCCAGTGCTGGGCCAAGATAGGACAATAGATGAATTTGGCTTAAAATTCTGAAAACAAATGGGACAACTCTTTGTCACTTCTGCAATATCTTGGTCCATCTTTGGCCACCAGACCCACTGCCTAGCTTCTGCTTTCATAGCATTGATACCATTATGACCTATATGCAGATGCTCCAATACCTTACATCTCAATTTTACAGGCACTACCACTCTATTTCTATACAATAATACATTATCATGAACAGTCAGATCTGATTTGACTGAATTATAATCAGATAAAAATACACTGTTTTTACACCATCCATATTTAACATTATTTACTACTTGGGATAATACAGCATCTATCCCAGTTTCTTCTTTGATTTTGTCAAATGATAAGTGTTTGAAATCGAGGAACTCTACTAATCTCACATATTCCGAAGGTACACCTGATTCTAAGCTGTGATCTTCAATAGGTAATCTACTAAATGCATCTGCAATAACATTTTCCTTACCAGCCTTGAATGACAATTCATAATCATACTGAGCTAATAACAGAGCCCAACGCTGAATTCTGGCATTTGCATTTACTGGAATATGTTTCCCTTTACCAAACAACCCTAGCAATGGTTTATGATCTGTGCGAGCAACAAACTTTCTCCCTAGCGCAGAAGTCGGTAATTTAGCCATTTTTACACAATTCAACAAATTCATGGGGGTGACATCACGAGGTGACGTCAGCAGACGTCACGCGGTGACGTCGTGGAGTGATGTCGTGAGGGATGTCATGGGGTGACATCGCGAGTGACGTCAGGTAGACGTCGTGGGTGAAGTCAGTGGAGTCGGGCAGCATCGTGGTGACGTCATGGGTTGATGCGGGCAGCAGACCACAGCATGTGGCTTGGGACATCTGGCTTCGTAACCCACATGGCTTTGTGATCATCCCACGTGGCTTCGTGATCCACGTGGCTTGTAGATCACATGGTTGGTGATCCACGTGGCTTGTAGATCCACGTGGCTTGGTGATCCACGTGGCTTGTAGATCCACGTGGTTTGGTGATCACCGTGGCTTGGTGATCACTGTGGCTTGGTGATCACTCGGATACACAGCTCTAGCAAGAATTCACAAGGAAATTCACAGCAGAAAGGGAGTGAGAGCATAGTGGTGTGAGTGTGTGGTGGCGTGAATGCCTGGGTGAGAGGGAAGGAACCCGGCCGTTCCCTACTCTCCTCACAACACACGAAAATCACCACAAACTCACCTCTGACTTGCTGAAATAGCAGTGCTGAGCTGAACAACAACAGCAGAACATGCTGGCAAGGCTGAGAACGTGACTGAGAAACAGCATGGGACGCTGTGCGTAGAGTCAGTGACACCATTTCTCAGGAGAATTCGCCAAATTTCGGCCTGGATCCTTCTTGTACCTGTGTCTGGATGCTGAGATTTGCAGACACGACATCAGGATAACTCGTTGAGAAATGGATGCTTCTTGTGTAGGCTGATGAAGTGAAGATGAATTCATTCCTCTTCCTTCCCTCACGAGCAAACCGCTGCGAGGCACCGCTGTCACCATTTATAACGATAACGTTATTTGGGTAAGTCGTGCAGGCCATGAATAAAATGATAAGGCTTCGGAGGCTTCTACTTTATTAAAGTGCAGGGTACACAGGCTGTGTGTTTTGTGACATGGCCCCGAGGGGCAATGCCCGAGGGAGAGAGAGAGAGATGGAGAGTACTTGTTGACTGTGTGATGCCTGGGCGCCAAGTGATGGAGAGACAAGGTGAGGCAGACTGACGTGGGTATGCCTACAGACTTGCCCTCTGGCGGAAACTATGGGAACTAGTATGGCAAGAAATATGAACTCAGCTGGCAGACAGCACGGCTGTCTATGCAGACAGTACAGGCTGTACAGGTGAAGTGGAACGGTCTCGATGAGAGAATTGTCAAGGGTACGATTCAGCAAGGCATCTACGAGCAGCGAACAATAAGAGCTTTCTGTATGTGTGGTATGTGTGTGTTAGTTAGTTACCATTTTTGTCCTAGGCACATGTCGATTAGACACTAGGCCTGTTGTATGTGTGTGTAAGGAAACACTTCGAAATGTTTCCGCCCCACCAGAAATTGAACCCGGGCCCTCCGTTCGTGAAGCGAGAGCCTTAGCCACCAGGCCAATGTGTTTTGTGTGTGTGTGTGTGTGTGTGTGTGGTGTGTGTGTGTGTGTATGTGGTGTGTGTAGTGTGTGTGTTTTGTGTGTGTGTGTGTGTGTGTGGTGTTTACCTGGAGTTTACCTGGAGAGAATTCCAGGGGTCAACGCCCCTGCGGCCCGGTCTGTGACCAGGTCTCATGTTGGACCAGAGCCTGATCAACCAGGCTGTTACTGCTGGCAGCACGCAGTCCAACGTACGAACCACAGCCTGGCTGGTCAGGTACCGACTTTAGGTGCCTGTCCAGGGCCTGCTTGAAGACAGCCAGGGGTTTGTTGGTAATCCCCCTGATGTATGCTGGGAGGCAGTTGAACAATCTTGGGCCCCTGACACTTATTGTGTTGTCCCTCAACATGCTAGTGGCACCCCTGCTTTTCATTGGGGGGATGTTACATCGCCTGCCGAGTCTTTTGCTTTCGGGCTGCCCCATGTGTGGTAAACAGTGACCCTCTCATAACCCATCACCCTTGTGCCTCAACCATTCAAAACCCCCCTGCCTCACCCACCCCACTCCCAGCACCACCCCAACTGTAGGTTTTTCCCTCCCAGCCCACGATGTCAGCGATGGCACATGGTGTGCCGGGCTCACGGGAACCTCCACTGCAGAGGCAGCGCCGAGGAGCCACATGTCTATGGTGCATCCAACAAAATAAGCAGACTCTTGGATGTCACTACCGCCCGCCTCCGGCTGGGTTACAAGTATCTTTGGCAGGTTAAATCACACACAGATGTACCAACACAGATGTAAATTTGCCATGATTATTGTCAACCCTGCGTCATTATGTACTGGAGTGATAAAATCAATGAATTCACAACTGCTCATTAGAAATGTTCAAGATATGTCAAAGTATTTTATCACAGTGGTATATTACAGACCATTCTGGAAAATACCCTGACTTTGCTCCTGTAAATAAAGCATTGACACGTTTGTGTGTGTGGTGTATGTACATGTGTATGGTATGTACTCCACTGTTGCTCACCTGTTGTGCTTGCAGGGGTCGAGTCAAGCTCCTGGCCCCTGTCACTGGCGTACTGTATATGTATGTATGTATATACATGTATGCGTGTGTATGTGTATATGTATATGTGTGTGTGTGTGACCCAACAATTAAAATTTGCACCAATAACTCATTACAGTTGTGGCTGGGTGTAGACTAATAGATTGCTCATTGCTTTATAATTTGTTCATGAGTGCAACCATGTACAGACGTAAGTAAATTTACTTACATGATTCATTACCTTGTAACTAGTGAATTAATTACCATTGTACCTTGTTCAGCTATCAAAACTTTGGGGCCCAGTCTCTGGACCCTATATATACCTCTGTAATCTGCAAATACCTTTGTAACTTGTCATGATTGTGACCATCTGAGTTCATTACCTTTGTAACTTGCTCAGCTATCAAACTTTGAGGTCCAGTCCCTGGACCCATTATGTACCTCTGTAATCTTTTGACTACCGCCCACAGGATGGGTATGGGGTGCATAATAAAGATATCAAACTAACTAACCTCCATTTTCAAAAGCACCGTTAAAAAACATCTTATCTCACTTATGCACCCAACCGGTAGCTAACCACATGAAAACTACTTTATCTTGCACGTATCCACAGCAAAATACACTTATTGATATCTGTGATTCCCCTTAATTTGCACAGTACTGACCACAGCAAAATACACTTATCGATATCTGTGATTCCCCTTAATTTGCACAGTACTAACCAAAATTCTAATACAACTATTGCTTCATAATACTTAAGCTAGTCATAAATTTGCCTAAGACACTCCAATATAGAAACTATATTATGCCAATACATCACCTTTATCATTAATATATAAACTAATTGCTAACTTCTTATACTAATTGTTAAATTCTTAAATGTTTAAATTCCAGTACCTAAATTTTGTAAACCTAGTTAATCACT
This sequence comes from Cherax destructor, assembly GCA_009830355.1. Lineage (NCBI taxonomy): Eukaryota > Metazoa > Arthropoda > Malacostraca > Decapoda > Parastacidae > Cherax > Cherax destructor. The sequence continues at coordinate 90,696 of WNWK01006557.1, forward strand.
ACAATTACCTAACCTTACTATCTGTATAATCATTGTGTAGCTATTGAGTAAGACCTATCATAAGACTGCCTGAAAAGCCTAGGCATACCTAGGCATATTATTGGCCATCTTGTAATATCTATTTAATGTATAATTATAAGTACACCCCACCTTGTATATTACATGAAATAAAGAATTTGAATTTTGAATTTGAATTTGAATTACAGAGGTATATAATGGGTCCAGGGACTGGGCCTTAAAGTTTTGATAGCTGAGCAAGTTACAAAGGTAATGAACTCCTGGTACATCTGGTCACTGAGTAACACAGTGGCATGATACACAGTCTGTGTATCATGCCAAGACAAAACCATTCTCATTACTAATTTTACAATTTGTTATATTCTTGAATGTTCTGGACTACCTCACTATTGTAAATCTATTTAATCATTTGTAATTTGTAATATATAGTAAGAATTATTATTAGTCTGCCCGAAATGCCTAGGCATGCTAGTGGCCTTCTTTGTAATTATTGTTTTCATTTCGCTGCCCAGCCTTTGCGGAGTGCGGGTGTGCTTGTTTCTGGTCCCTGGCAGTGGAGTTGAGAACTGGTGGTTTTCACCAACATGGCGAAGTGATACAGATGTCACGTCAATACTGTCTGTATTGAAGTGTTGCAGGGCGCGATTTATCCAAGTAACGCAGATGTTCTCCTCCCAGCTATTTTGAGGGATTCTTTAGGGATATCCAATGAGGAATTATATGGGATATCCCTCAACGGTTCATCAAGGATATTCGTGAAGTTTGCAGTGGCCAGCGCATATGAGCGTGTAGTTGAAAAGTATCAGGAGCAGAGGATTGTCCTCAACACAGGATTAGAGGTATGGCTCCGAGATGTGTCCCGGTTCTACACTTGGATAAGAATTCGTAATGTACCATTTGAAGCTTTGGACGTGGATGAACGGGAGGTATTCAGTAAATTTGGTGTCGTCCATGCAGCCACGGTGGGCCGGTGGGCCCAGGAGACTTATGCCGGCCTATCGGAAGGTTCATTTTCCTTGAAAATGATGCTCAAATGTCAAATACCTTCATACGTCATGATGGAAGAGTTCTGACAGCAAGTCTATGTGGCTTACGTGGGCCAAGTTCAGACGTGTCGGTTGTGTGGATCACCTGGACATGTGGTGGCATCATGTGATCAATGGATGGGCCACCAGAGACATGGCTCTGCTGATGGTGTGAGGAAGGATGACGTGGTGGTTGTGGAGGCTATGGATGAGACGCCGCGGGAGAATATGAGCGTGGCGCCTAGTGGAAAATGGAGTGACATTGTTGATAAGGAGGACGATCGCATACTAAAGTTGTCACAGGTGACTCGTGACGAGGAGACGGAGGGTACGGAGGTAGTGGCTCTGCCGGAAGGTTTGGACTTGGTTTTGTCCAAGCCACTGCTGGAGGATTTTTCACTGTTGATGGACAGTCCTGTTTGTGAGGACTCACAGCATGGTGTGGTGGACTCAGGATCGGATGTGAGGAGGGATGAGGGTGAGAAGAGTGTGTTGAGAGTCTCAGAGAGTAGGCTTTGCCTTCAGGTCCAGGAAGTTGGTGTAGAAGTGCACAGGGGAGAGGGTTGTGAGGCTATGGAGGCTACAGGAGACGCCAGGAAAAGGCCTAGTGGTATAGCTGAGGACGATGTCCTAACACCCGGGCAACGGGTGTGCAAGAAGGCCTTGTACAAGGTGGAGGTAGCAAAAGGGGGACGGGGAGAGTGTCAAGGGTAGAGAGGGAGGGATGGAAGGGAAAGCAGACAAGCCAGTAACGGGAGTGCCAGTAAAGGAAGAGATTATTGGTCAGGGCAAGTCGGTAGTGACGAGGAAGTTGAAGCATAGAGGAAAGCCCCATGCGTTCTTTTCAGGTGTTTAAAGATGAATGTAAATGGCCTCCGAGCGGAGGTCAAACGTAAATGGATAGAGGTGACGCTGAGACGTTTAAATGTGGATGTGTGTATATTGCAGGAGCATAATTATAGGTTGGGGAGAGATTTGAAGTTAAGTGGGTTCACAGTTTATGCGGGTAGTGCGTGTAGTTTCAAGGGAGGGGTTGCTGTAGGAATACGTGTGACAAGTCCCTTTTGGTTGTTGGAATGGGAAGAGGTGGGAGGGTGGTAAGGGTCGAGGGTTTATGGGGGAATGTCAGAGTGTGTATATTGGGAGTTTATATGCCGGCTATAAGTTGTAGAAGAACTAAGGAAGAGTTTGTGAGAGAGGAGTTCATATATTTCTTAGGTGGTTTGCCAGTAGTGACTATTATTGCAGGGGATTGGAACTGTGTGATAACCTGGAAAGAATTTCAGGGGTCAACGCCCCTGCGGCCCGGTCTGTGACCAGGCCTCATGTTGGACCAGAGCCTGATCAACCAGGCTGTTACTGCTGGCCGCACGCAGTCCAACATACGAACCACAGCCTGGCTGGTCAGGTACCGACTTTAGGTGTCTGTCCAGTGCCTGCTTGAAGACAGCCAGGGGTGCCCTCTGTCGCAAATTCTGTTTGCATGCTTGCAGGACCCTTTTTATAGGTTAGTATCGAAGGGGTAGGGGAGGGGGGTCAGGTACCTGGTTGTGAGTCAGGGATTGTTGGTTATGTTGATGACACAACAATTCTAGTAGGTGGATGGGAGGGGTTAGATACTATAGGTAGAATTATAGGTGTTTTCGAGGCAGCTACGGGGATGAGGATTAACAGGGTAAAATCTAAATTGTTAGAGGTTGGGACATAGGTGGGGAGGAATTGGGGATGAGGTATGGTTGGAGTGTTGTCGAGTGCTTGAAGATATGCGGGATAATTTATTGTAATGAAGCGAATAGGGCGAGGGAAGAAAATTCTTCTAAGGTGGTAGTGGCGACAATAGGGCGAATGAGTGGTTGGAGACCGGGAGACGTGACGTTAATGCAGAGGGTCATGGTAGTGAATGTCTCATATCGGACATAGACAGGGATATAAGCCACAGTGCCGTGTCTTCCTTTGCAGATGACACCTGAATCTGTATGACAGTGTCCACCTCATATCGGACATAGACAGGGATATAAGCCACAGTGCCGTGTCTTCCTTTGCAGATGACACCTGAATCTGTATGACAGTGTCCACCGTTGAAGACACTGCAAGACTCCAAGCAGACATCAACCAAATCTTTAAATGGGCTGCAGAAAACAATATGAAGTTCAATGATGAGAAATTTCAATTACTCAGATACGGAAAACGTGAGGAAATTAAAATCTCATCGGAGTACAAAACTAATTCCAACCACACAATAGAGCGAAAAACTAATGTCAAAGACATGGGAGTGATCATGTCAGAGGATCTCACCTTCAAAGACCATAACACCGTAGCAATCGCATCTGCTAGAAAAATGACAGGATGGATAATGAGAACCTTCAAAACCAGGGATGCAAAGCCCATGTTGACACTTTACAAATCGCTTGTTCTATCTAGGCTGGAATATTGCTGCACACTAACTGCACCTTTCAAGGCAGGTGAAATTGCTGACCTTGAAAATGTGCAGAGAACCTTCACGGCACGCATAACTGCGATAAACCACCTCAATTACTGGGAACGCTTGAAGTTTCTAAACCTGTACTTCCTAGAACGCAGGCGGGAGAGATACATTGTTATATACACGTGGAAAATTCTCGAGGGATTAGTACCAAACTTGCACACGAAAATCACTCCCTACGAAAGCAAAAGACTCGGCAGGTGATGTAACATCCCCCCAATGAAAAGCAGGGGTGCCACTAGCACGTTGAGGGACAACACAATGAGTGTCAGGGGCCCAAGATTGTTCAACTGCCTCCCAGCATACATAACGGGGATTACCAACAAACCCATGGCTGTCTTCAAGCAGGCACTGGACAGGCACCTAAAGTCGGTACCTGACCAGCCAGGCTGTGGTTCGTACGTTGGACTGCGTGCGGCCAGCAGTAACAGCCTGGTTGATCAGGCTCTGGTCCAACATGAGGCCTGGTCACAGACCGGGCCGCGGGGGCGTTGACCCCTGGAATTCTCTCCAGGTAAACTCCAGGTAAACTCCAGTACCATTGGTATCTTATTTCATGAATAAGATATCTTGACATGTCACATGAGTTATTATACTGTCTATCTCTATATTCCTCAATAGGTGCACAATTAAGTACATAGTGTTCAAGACAGTGACCATATGCCTGATCGCATAATTTGCATTTAGTTTGATCATCATCTGTGTCTCCCAAACTGTCAGAAGTACCTGTAGCCAAGCCTAAGCCTGGCCACTACAACATCAGTCAGTCTGTTCACATTGCAAGTTGCTCCATAAGCATGCCCATCTGTGCTCGCATTATCATGAGCACAGATAGGCACGTTCATGGAAATTAATTTGGATTTATATCTACAGTTCACTTATCTGTTTCAAGCAAATTTAGGAAATTTGCTTAGTATAAGTGGTATCCTACCTTTACTAATAAGATATCTTGACATGTCACATAGGTTATTATACTGTCTATCTCTATATTCCTCAATAAGTGGACAATTCAGCACATAGTGTTCAAGACTGTGACCATATGCCTGATCACATAATTTGCATTTAGTTTGATCATCATCTGTGTATCTCCCAAACTGCCAGAAGTACTTGTAGCCAAGCCTAAGCCTGGCCACTACAACATCAGTCAGTCTGTTCACATTGCAAGTTGCTCCATAAACATACTTATCTACGTTCATGTTATCATAGTGGGTTATAGATCTACTCAGGCTTCTAACTGCATTCCTATAGCTATCATTTTCATTATTTATTTCTCTCCTAATATTATTCCTAATGCTAGACACAGATATACCAAAGTTATATTCTACATTCTCCTTATGGGTGCTCTTCTTGGCTAACATATCAACTTTATCATGAAGGAGTAATCCAATGTGTGATGGGCGGGGTGTGCAAGTGAAGATGAAGGGAACACTGGTTTTTGGGAGTCACATGCCCATATCTTTCAAGATGTGCATGGGAAACAAATAAATGTTGTGTTTGTTGTAGCCAGGACAGTGTGCACAATCAGTGTGTAGGGAAGTGCCCCTCACCCCCCTTCCCCGGGCTTGCCCCGTGTGTGGTAAACAGTGACCCTCTCATAACCCCCTCACCCTGTTCCTTCACAATTCAACTCCCCCGCCTCACTCACCCACCCAACTCCCAGCGCCACCCGAACTGTAGAGGGTACTTTTTCCCTCCCAGCCCACGATGTTAGGGATGGCACAGGGTGTGCCGGGCTCACGGGAACTTCCACTGCAGGGACAGCGCCGTGGAGTTCAACCGCGAGGCAGCTGTAAGGTGTGCCACTGGCAGTGTGCACTCAGTTCATCAAGCTTCAACATCCGTGCGCGCGGTGGATGTCTGGGCACCCAGAGGACTCCAGGTGGGAACAACCAACAGCCCCTCCCAGCAGACAGAGAGGGCCTGGGATCTGGAATCAAACTGGCGTCCACCAGGACGTTGACACGTCCCCAGGGCAGCTCTCCCTCGGGCTGCTAGCGATGGTGCTCCTGCAAGCAGCAGATCCTGGCGCAACCAGCTGCTGTTTGCAATGGCTGTCTGGCTGTCCTGCCGAAGAGGGACAGGCACCTTGCAACATCTGTTGTTGGGGCAATGGATGCATTCCCTAGAATATTGCTCATTACTCTGTAATTTGTTCATGATTGTAACCATGTATGGACGTGTTTATGATTCATTACCTTTGTAACAGTCATGATTGTGACCAGCTCTACCTGGAGCTCATTACCTTTGCAACTTGTCATGATTGTGACCAGCTCTAGTTCATTACCTTTGTAACTTGTCATGAGTGTGACCAGCTCTACCTGGAGCTCATTACCTTTGAAACTTGGTCATAATTGTGACCAGATCTAGTTCATTACCGCTGTAACTTGTTCAGCTATCAAAACTTTGGAGTCCAGTCCTTGGACCAATTATGTACCTCTGTAATCTTTTGACTACCGCCCACAGGATGTGTATGGGGTGCATAATAAAGATATTAAACTAAAACTAATGTAAACCACATATTGTAATCTTCACAGATAAATAAACATTTGAATTTGAATACAACCACAATGACCAGGTTTTGGTTCTCGATCTTTACTGCCAAAACTTCAACTACATCATTTGAGGCATTTAGTAGTTCCGAGCATATAAGTGACTCTGTGATATACAGGCCAACACCCCCTCCCCCCTTTTTCCTGTTCACTCTGTCGCATCTGTATAGGTTGTAACCCGGGATCCATATTTCATTGTCCAAGTGATCCTTTATGTGGTTAGTTTAATATCTTTATTATGCACCCCATACCCATCCTATGGGGGGTAGTCAAAAGATTACAGAGGTACATAATGGGTCCAGGGACTGGGCCCCAAAGTTATGATAGCTGAACTAGTTACAAAGGTAATGAACTCCAGGTAGATCTGATCACAATCATGGCAAGTTACAAATGTAATGAACCATCTACACTCCTATAAATGGTTAGAATCATGAACAAATTACAAAGTAATGAGCCACTGACACGTCCACACCCGGTCACAATTTTAATGAGTTATAAATACAAATATTAAGTGGGTCATACACCCACACGAGCTCGCACATACACGAGGGCGCACGCACAGACACACACACTGTGAAAACCACAAACATTGCATTTGACTGTGTAAGCAGTCCACGGATGAAAGGTATTTTGTTGTTCGTTGCTGGCTTTAGACCCTGTATATTTGCAAAGATGAATGTCGTCGGATTGGTGGTGTGGGGAAGGGTCTTTTTTTTCCGGGCACTAATATCTTGTTTTTTAGTGGAGGCCATTGACTGTGATTCCATTCCAGAAATGATCAGAGTTGGTGTACGATTACTGTCATTTCTTGCCAGTTTTTTTTTCCTTCCTGGCACTAAAAAACCTCTCTGTAGTGGTTGTGTCTACCCAGGTTTTCCCATGGACTGGATGTTCTGTATCTTCTTGTGTCCTTGAAGAGGTGTGCTTGGCAATATAAGTTTTAGCATTGTCTTTCCTGAACTGAAGAGTGACACATTTCAGGGTGGAAAAGCTTACAGGAAGGAAGGTTGCATTCTCCTGTTGTCATATGCCACTTGGAAAATCCTAGAGGGATTAGTACCAAACTTGCACACGAAAATCACTCTCTACGAAAGCAAAAGACTCGGTAGGAGATGCAACATTCGCCCTACGAAAAGCAGGGGCATTACGAGTACACTGAGACACAACACAATAAGTGGCAGGGGCCTAAGACTGTTCAACTGCCTCCCAGCATACATAAGGGGGATTATCAATAGACCCATGGTTGTCTTCAAGAAGGCACTGTACAGGCACTCAAAGTCAGTACCTGATCAGCCGGGCTGTGGTTCGTACGTCAGTTTGCGTGTGGCCAGCACTAACAGTCTGGTTGATCAGACCCTGATCCACCACGAGGCCTGGTCTAAGACCAGGGTTGGATTGGGAGACGGCTTATGATAATGTAGAAAAAGATATGTTATTAAGCGTGTTGAGAAAGCAAGGATTTGGTGAGGAAATCGTGGGATGGGTACGAACTTTGTATAATGGGGCACTGGTACATGTTCAGGTGAATGGGAGGGTAGGGGAGGTAGTAGGAATGGAAAAGGGTTTGCGACAGGGCTGTCCCTTATCGCAACTCCTTTTTGCCTGTTTACAGGACCCTTTTTATAGGCTGGTAACTGTAGGTAAGTAAAGTAAAGTAAAGTAAAGTAAATTTTATTTCATTGCAGATTGCAGATTACATAGGTATTGGTAGTTACAATGTAAATTGAGTGCAAGGAGAGCCACTGACATGCCATGGCATTAGGGGCAGCTTAATCTAATAACTTAAAGACTATGTACTTAATATTAGAGAAATTTATTGAGTTTATTCTAGTTAAATTTTTTTTTCAAAATTACAATATGATGAAATTTTACTGTTTAAATTATTATATGATGATATTAGATTGTTACAGGTGTTTAGATTATCGAATGGTAATATGGAATTGAGATTATCTTAAGGAAAATAACATTGAGCATTTTTGACATTAACTTATAATATGAGTATTTAGTTTTGATTGAGTAGGGGTAACATAATAGTAACATATTATTAAAAATTGAGATTATCGTATAGGAAAGTAATAATGAGCATTTTTCAAAGTAGTTTAGTTTTGGGTGAGTAGGTGGTTTTTGAGTTGAGTCTTAAATTGATTTTCAGACAAGATTATCTTAATATTTACTGGTAATGAATTCCAGATTCTGGGGCCCTTTATGTGCATAGAATTTTTACATAGGTCGACATAAACACGGGGTATATCAAAAAGTGATCTGTCTTGTGTTGTGGTCATGGGTCCTATTAAAGTTGGTGAGGAGAATTTTGAGCGGAGGGTTTATATTAGAGTGTAAAGTTTTATATATGTAGTAGGCACAAGAGTAAGTATGAATGTTCTTTACGGTGAGTAGTTTGAGACTTTTGAATATTGGTGGAGTATGCTGTCTAGAGTGGGAATTTGTTATCATTCTGACTGCGGCCTTTTGTTGTGTTATGAGGGGTCTAAGGTGATTTAACGTTGTTGATCCCCATGCACAGATTCCATAGGTGAGATACGGGTAGATAAGTGAATGATATAGTACAAGGAGAGCTGATTGTGGTACATAATAGCGTATCTTTGATAATATACCTACTGTCTTCGAGATTTTCTTGGAAATTTGTTGTATGTGTGTTTGGAATTTAAAGTCTACTGTCAAGGTGGATTCCTAGGAATTTTCCCTCTGTGAGTCTTGTGATGGGTGTACCATTGAGCGTTATGTTAAGTGGAACATTTGTGGCTTTGCTTCCAAACTGTATGAAGTAGGTCTTGTCAGTATTGAGAGTAAGCTTGTTAGTCGTCATCCATGTTGATATTTTCTGTAATTCTCTGTCATCCATAAATGCTCTCAACTCATCAAGTATAACTTGTAGCATGCTCGTGTCAGAAGCCAGGCACAGGTATGGTAGGATTCTGGATAGTAGAGTCAGAGTGCACATGCTGTGGATTCCATCTCACATTGGTCTTCAGATGCATGATAGAACTGATAAATTGGCTAAGTTTTATGCTTTCAAAGAGGGGATAGATTACAATCTTGGCTTGTCAGTTAGCAGTTTGAGAACAATAATACGAAAAGAACTTCAACTGAATTTTATTGACTTAAGACTCAGGAGTTTGACACCAGTCAGTCCATCTATCATCATTCTATCATGCAGGAGGAGCCACATGTCTATGGTGCATCCAACAAAATAAGCAGACTCTTGGATGTCACTACCGCCCGCCTCCGGCTGGGTTACAAGTATCTTTGGCAGGTTAAATCACCACCACCAGATGTAGACCAAACAAGATGTAAACTTTGCCAGTTGGATTATTGTCACACCCTGCGTCATTATGTACTGGAGTGCGATAAAATTAATGAATTCAGAGACTACTCATTCAGAAATGTTCAAGATATGTCAAAGTATTTTATCCACAGTGGTATATTACAGACCATTCTGGAAAAATACCCTGACTTTGCTCCCTGTAAATAAAGCATTGACACGTGTGTGTGTGTGTGTGTGTATGTACATGTGTGTATGTGTATGTGTGTATGTATATACATGTATGCGTGTGTATGTGTATATGTATATGTGTGTGTGTGTGACCCAACAATTAAAATTTGCACCAATAACTCATTACAGTTGTGGCTGGGTGTAGACTAATAGATTGCTCATTGCTTTATAATTTGTTCATGAGTGCAACCCTATATATACCTCTGTAATCTGCAAATACCTTTGTAACTTGTCATGATTGTGACCATCTGAGTTCATTACCTTTGTAACTTGCTCAGCTATCAAACTTTGAGGTCCAGTCCCTGGACCCATTATGTACCTCTGTAATCTTTTGACTACCGCCCACAGGATGGGTATGGGGTGCATAATAAAGATATCAAACTAACTAAAAAACTCCCGTGCACAAACAACCACGACCCTTACATGACGATTCGACACTTCCTTCTCGTTCATCTCAGAAATGACCATGTGGAAACTTATTTCTTTGCTAAAAGTTCCACAGGGTAAGTGAGCCGTAAGGAGCCTTAAACATACCACGGATCGGTCCTCGGAGTACATAAACCCACACACCCAACCAAAACAAACCTACACATTCAAGTTGGCGGATGTGGGGAATTGTGGGAGATAAGTCTATCTGGGACACCGCCACTTGCAACAAACAATCTCCCAGGGAGATGACCGACTAGTATAATTTTACTGCAGTCACTCCCGCAAGGTGTGTGAGAAACTTTACCAACTCCTGGTCGCACCCGAGGGGTACCTTCAATATTCTCACACTCACCACAATACGCTCTGGACCAGTATAAATAAATCTGAGTAATAATACTAATAATTATGGTATGATTAAATTTAAGTGGCCTGTATGGGGAATAGGGACTGATCAAGTAAAAGTAAAAGGAGAGAACACACAATTAAGTTAACATGACCATCACTCACCCAATTAACAGCATCATAGTGGTGCACTGCAGATCGTTGACCTAACTAAGGTACATCTACTATTTATAACAATCTTGCCGGCCGACATAGAAGGTTAAGACAGAGAGTACTTAGCTTTAGGTGAGGGAGTTGCTTCGTTGTTGACATTCTCCTGCGGTCTTGTTCGATCACGATTTTAAGGGTTGTCTCGTCGAGTCAAGGAAGATTAATTTCCTTGAACTCTTATACAGCCCCCGGTGGCCTAGTGGATAAAGCTCTTGCTTCACGCACGGAGGGGCCGGGTTCAATTCCCGGTGGGGCAGAAACATTTTGAAGTGTTTCCTTACATACACATACACACACACTTATATACAACAGGCCTAGTGTCTAATTGACATGTGCCTAGGACAAAATGGTAACTAACTAACGCCCACGAGACCGGGCGTTAGTTAACATGTGGTTGGTCGGGGTAGCGATTCAGATCCTCTCACTATTCCGACCTTATTACTGTTTATACGTACAACTTTACACACTATGTATATCCTGGCTTGATGCCCCACTAGTTTATACACATTCACCGTCTCGATACTTATATTTCGAGTAGATGAGTTGAGATAATGTTAGTTCATCTTCTCCACATTCAATATGGCGGTCGGGGTATGGCGTACCCACGCCAGACCCACCCTGTACAATCACTCCTGAATATTTACAACTCTGTTTCACTATATTCACCATTTCGAAATCTTCATCGAACATATTTCCGTCTCTTCTAATACGAAAACCACCCAGCATCAGGGTTTACGACTTTATCTTGTCGTACGGTCGTTTCCAGGGGATTCAAAGTAGGCCTAAACCAGTATCCCTAGCCGGCGGTATTCACTATTTCACAATTAGTGCCCTATTACTGGGCCACCTGGACCGATTGTCCTACTTTATACACGTCGTCCGCGTTGATACACTTCCACATCACGAAAGGAAGTAATTAAGTCCGGTTTGGCGTGCGTGATCACATTCCCTCAGCCATTACCTGATATCCGGTCACTAGGCTGGGTTTTCACTGACTACTCCCCTCTCTGCCTGCTTCTCTGCCCAGCCTCTTCCCACTTCTTCCCCGCTGGTATGATGGTTCTTGGCTTATACCCATATAGACGTTAATATACCAGCGGTACATTAAGGATATCTGTTCATATTGGAAAGTTTATCAATTACAACTTTCGGAAAATACCAATATTTTCCACACTGCGGCCGGGCAGAGTTCGTTGTTAGACGATTCAAATCGAGTCATTTTGCAATCTACCTCTGCACTTGATTACGTCATCCTCCAAGTATAGCCCCAATTTCTCTATTATTGAACCCTTCCCAAGTTTTCCATCCCTTAGCAATTTAATCTCCTCTCCATAGATTTCTCCTTGTCCTATCTGTACCCAGTATTTCAGGGGATGAGGAAAATCATACGGGATATTCATCTTGTTTATGAAGTTAAACACCAACTTCGTGACATTAATCAATTTTGGGAAGGATGAGTATCTATTTATATCAATGGCTAAGGAGGGACCGAGGACTGGAGCCGTGTTCACAGTAATTTCCACCGGAGCAATATGCGCCTTTTGAACAGGCCAGTTACTTTTATCCACCAACCAACTGGGTCCCTTAAACCACGATAAACATTATGATGACCTCACAGCACTACTCCAATCCCTACAGTCCAATATGTCAATCATCACACTCACTGAGACCTGGCTAAAGCCTGATACTACAGGTATCTATGCCATCCCAGGTTACACAGCCATTCACAACTTTTAAGACCAGCGAGGGGGGAACAGCAATATATTTTACAGTCCTCGAAATTTCGAAAACTTTTACAAGGGGTGAAATGGAAAAAATATATTTAAAACAAATTTTAAAACAAAAAAACCTGAAAACCCCCCACAGTGATAAACACTACAGATTAAAAGTCAAACATCCGCCACTTTAGTGAAAAAATGAAAACCCGATAATCATTTACGCCTTAACAAAGACTTTTTGCTCACAGGAGATTTAACATAAATCTCCCACATCCCAAAACCCCCTAACGAATTCACAAACACTATGAGCAACCTTAACTACCAACAATATCAAAACCCCGAATCTCCCATAAAAGTACCGTTACTAGACCACATCTGGGCTCACAAATCTCCTCTAAAATCGGGCATAATCACAGAAAAAACCACAGACCACTACCCTACCTTTCTCATAACAACCAGGGGAGGGGGTGGAAAGCAATATATTATTCAGATCAACTGATTGTGTAATAATTTTGTACGAAATGGGAAAGAATTGGAAAATTCTATACTAAATTAAATCAAAACTTCTAAAAACCCACAAAAAACCTCAATTAACAGAAAAATGCCCTTGAAAAAACAGAAACCTGATAATCATTCACGCCAACACCCAGCATCCTTAAATCCATAAATAAGAGGCACCAATATGAAAACAATATAGAAGGGGCTAATAAACCCGAGAACAATCAAACGCTACTCATCAATCCTTACTAGCCTGATAAGAAGGTCCAAAAATTGTATTATGAGAACAGACCCAGACCGTAAGGTGATATGAAAAGACCTGGAAAACCTATCTACAATTTAGGAAATAAAAGATATCCACGAACAATACCATCAAATTATCAAAAACAGACGAACCCCTACTCTCACCAACTGAGACAGCAAACAGACTTAATGTTTTCTTCTCCACCATAGGAAAGAATCTAGCGACTAGATCTCAAACTCGAACACTCGTCCAACAGACTACCTCACCAACACCTACCAGATACACTATTCCTAGCTCCTACCAACTCAATTGAAGTCTCACATAATCAACACCCTTAAAAACAAAGCAGGAGACATAAACAGCTTACCACCCTTTATGTACAAAAAGCTACACATGTACTGTCACCAATTATAGCAGCATTATTCAATAAATCCATTGAATCTTCAACCTTCCCATCAATTTCAAAATAGCTAGGGTCACCCGATCCACAAAGGAGGTGACCAAACTGACTGAACAATTACAGACCAATCTCAAATTTACCACTGCTTTCTAAAATCTTCGAAAAATTAATTCATAAACAGATCTATTCCTACCTCGTCTCACACAATGTACTAAACCCTGTCAATTTGATTCAGGACCAACAAGAGCACAAACATGCTATAACACACATGTTAGAGTAATATACACCGCACTTGAGAAGAAAGAGGTTCCGCTGGGAATCTTCAT
>WNWK01006558.1:0-52500 GCA_009830355.1 Cherax destructor
TTTATCCTCCAGTGAACATTACCCTGCTTGCTCTTTCAAACATTTCACAATTAATTGTGTTTGGAGCTTGTTCATTAGTTGAGGCAGTGGTGGTGAGAGGCAGTGGTGGTGAGAGGCAGTGGTGGTGAGAGGCAGTGGTGATGAAAGGCAGTGGTGCTTGTTCATTGGTTGAGACAGTGGTGGTGAGAGGCAGTGGTGGTGAGAGGCAGTAGTGGTGAGAGGCAGTAGTGGTGAGAGGAAGTGGTGGTGAGAGGCAGTGGTGGTGAGAGGAAGTGGTGATGAGAGGAAGTAATGATGAGAGGCAGTGGTGGTAAGAGTGGTGTAGAGTGAGAGGTGAGTAAACAAGATTAAATGAATAAATGAGAGAGAATGAGAGAGAATGAGAGTGTAGAAGGTTTGGGAGTTTTGTAAACAAACCAGTTGTTGTTGCTGTTACCAGCCTGGACAGGAATGAATTCTGTTCACTCCGTGAAGCCGACTGGAAAGAAGTCATTTAATGCAGTTAGCATTACAAACTCCGTTTTCTCTTATACTAACACGTCTGAAGGAGGAAAGAATGGGAAGATGTTTTCATAGCTGTAGTGAGAATGCCCGCCGCCACCGTCCTCCCCCGCTACCACATTCGTAATGACATACATATTTTATTCATTCTAGAGTGTATATCAGGTTTTTGTTATTTATATTGTTTATTATGTCATATTAGATGAATTGTGATAGATAAATAAGCTGTCGAGTTGATAATAGCGTCATAGTGAATTACTATTTTGTCATGCCTCCTGACAGCAGGAATGGATTAATTGTATTTCCAATATTTCTTATGGGAAATATTGATTCGATTTTCGAACATTTCAAGTTAAGAACAAGCTCCTGGAACAGATTATGTTCGATTTCCGAGGGTCCACTGTACATAGTATTTATAGGTCCCAGCAATGTTTAGGACATGCAGGAGTACAGTGGAACCCCGGTTTTCATCTTTAATCCATTCCAGAAGGTAGGCCAAAAACTGATTTGTACGAAAACTGAAGTAATATTTCCCATAAGAAATAATGTAAATCCAATCAATCCATTCCAGACACCCAAAAATATTAACAAAAAATAAATATTATAGAGAATAACTATAGTTTTACATACAGAAAACAATGAGAAATACAGTGGACCCTTGAAATTCGTCCCCCTTGAATATCGTGAAATTTGAAAATTTGCAACTTTTTTCGCCAAAATATTGGCTTGATTTTCGTGATTTGGCTTGGAAATCGGCGGTCGTTTGAAACGCGTCCGAGCGGCCTCCCAGCTGCCGCAGGCACACAAACACCATTCAGAGTCAGTCTGGCATTGTATCTCGGCGAGTGACGATCACCTCACTCGTTCATACGATACATTTCTTAATATTTCATTCGTTTTAGTGCTTGCAACTGCTAAATATGCCACTATGGGCCCAAAGAAAGCTCCTAGTGCCAGCTCTTTGCTAAAGAAGGTGAGAAACACAATAGAATTCAAGAAAGATCACACCAGACAGGGTACTTCCCCACACCAGCCAGGGTACTTCCCCACACCCTACTCCACATTGCACAAATCTCCTTAATCTCTGAAGAAGGCACCTTACATCTCTCTTCCTCCTTCATTGAAGCAATTTCCTCAGATCTGTTTTGATGGTGTTGCAGCTCAAGCTCTTGCAGCTCTTCAGTGGTTAGATCTTCATTGTGGTCCTCCACCAACTCTTCCACATCCTGGTTACTCACATCCAACCACATGGAAGTCCCCAATGCCACAATACTTTCCACAACTTCCATAGGGTCCTCAGGGCCAGCCCCAAACCCTTCAAAATCCCTCTCTGGGACACATTCTGGCCACAACTTTTTCCAAGCAGAGTTCATTGTCCTGGAAGTCACTCCCTGCCAAGCTTTATCTATAAGGCCTATGCAATGGAAGATATTGAAGTGATCCTTCCAGAACAATTTTATGGTCAATATTGGTCACATTAAAGCACTTTTCAAACATTGCTTTGGTGTACAGTTTTTTGAAGTTTGCAATGACCTGCTGGTCCATGGGCTGGATGAGAGGAGTGGTGTTAGGAGGCAAGAACTTCACTGTTACAAATTTGAAATCCTTAGACATTTGGTCTTCCAAGTCTTGAGGATGACCAGGAGCATTGTCCATTACCAGGAGGCACTTAAGTGGCAATTTATTGTCCAACAGATATTTCTTCACACTGGGGCCAAACACTTGATTAAACCATTCCAGGAAAATTTCCCTAGTGACCCATGCCTTAGCATTAGACTTCCAAAACACACACAATTTACTCTTGTCAACACTGTATTTGTTGAACACTCTGGGATTTTCTGAGTGATACACCAGTAAAGGCTTCACTTTGAAATCCCCACTAGCGTTACTACACAACAATAGAGTTAGCCTGTCTTTCATAGGCTTGTGTCCTGGTATTGCCTTTTTCTCCTGCATGATGTAGGTCCTCCTTGGCATTTTCTTCCAAAAGAGTCCTGTTTCGTTACAATTAAACACTTGTTGGGGTTTGAAATTTTCAGCCTCTACATATTGTTTAAAGTCGCGCACAAATTTTTCAGCCCCTTGTTTATCTGAACTGGCACCCTCACCATGCCTTACAACACTGTGTATGCCACTTCGCTTCTTAAATTTTTCGAACCAGCCTTTGCTGGCCTTAAATTCATTATCACTGGTTTCAGGCATTTTCTTGACAAGATCGGTATGCAACTGCCTGCTTTTTCACAAATTAATGACTGCACAACACTATCACCCGCTAGCAGTTTTTGGTTTATCCACAGCAACAACAATTTCTCCATATTTTCTATTGTTTGTGATCTCTGTTTTGTTACTGTATTCACCCCTTTTGCAACATTAGCTTCAGTGATTGCTTTTCTCTTATACACAATGGAACCGATGGTTGTTGGGGCTTTCTTGTACAGTAGGGCCTCGCTTTTTGGTGATTCGCCTTTCGGCATTCCGTTCATACGGCGAGTTCAAATTATGACCAAAACTTTTGTATACAGCGAGGGTCTTTCAGATACTGCGCGTGCCACCCGGTTTGTTTACATTTTCCGTGAGCACATCTCTCTATTATGTAAGAACATAAGAACATAAGAAAGAAGGAACACTGCAGCAGGCCTACTGGCCCATGCGAGGCAGGTCCAAATCTCCAACGGCTTAAGCCAATGCCCCGACCCAGCCAGGTCAGGTTACATTCACTTAAGGAAGGAGCACTGCATCTGACCTAGTAGCACAACCTAGTCAGGACCAATTCACACCCAACCGCACCCACTCATATAATTGTCCAGCCGACCACCTGGTCAGGTCACTTCCACTTAAGGAATTAGTACAGGTCAGGTTACTTTCACTTAAGGAAGGAGCACTGCATCTGACCTAGTACAAGCTCACACCCATCCACACCCACTCATGTATTTATCTAACCTATTTTTAAAACTACACAACGTCTTAGCATCTATGACGGTACTCGGGAGTTTGTTCCACTCATCCACAACTCTATTACCAAACCAGTGCTTTCCTATATCCTTCCTGAATCTGAACTTTTCCAACTTGAAACCATTGCTGCGAGTCCTGTCTTGGTTGGATATTTTCAGCACGCTATTTACATCCCCTTTGTTTATTCCTGTTTTCCATTTGTACACCTCAATCATATCCCCCTAATTCTACGCCTTTCTAGAGAGTGCAGATTCAGGGCCCTCAGTCTATCCTCATAGGGAAGATTTCTGATACATGGGATCAACTTTGTCATCCTCCTCTGTACGTTTTCCAGTGCATTTATATCCATTCTGTAATACGGTGACCAGAACTGTGCAGCATAATCTAAATGAGGCCTAACCAAAGATATATAGAGTTGAAGAACAACCTGAGGACTTCTGTTATTTATACTTCTTGATATGAAGCCAAGGATTCTGTTAGCTTTATTGCGAACACTTATGCACTGTTGTCTAGGCTTCAGATTACTACTAACCAGAACTCCTAAATCCTTCTCGCAATTACAAGTAATAAGATCTATATTATTCAGCTTATATGTGGCATGGTTATTGTCCTGCCCAACATTTAGAACTTTGCATTTGTTTACATTAAACTGCATCTGCCACTTCTCCGACCACTGCATCAGTCTATTCAAATCATCCTGGAGTGCTCTAATGTCCTCGTTTGAATGAATTGGACGGCCTATTTTGGTGTCATCAGCAAATTTACTTATGCTACTATTTATTCCCTCATCTATGTCGTTTATGTAAATTGTAAACAACAGGGGCCCAAAACTGACCCCTGTGGAACACCGCTGAGACACGCCCCCATTCTGATTTCTCTTCATTTATGCAAACTCTCTGCCGCCTATTAGTCAACCATGCCTCTACCCAGGAAAAAATTTCTCCTCCTATTCCGTGTGCCTTAAGTTTCCTCAGTAGCCTCTGATGTGGAACTTTATCGAAAGCCTTACTGAAGTCCATATACACAATATCATATTCATTTCCATGATCTACTTCCTCAAACACCTTAGTGAAAAAGTTAGTAAATTCGTAAGACATGAACGCCCCTTTGTAAAACCGTGTTGAGATTCATTAATCAATTTATGCTTTTCAAGATGGCTACGAATTGCCTCGGCAATTATTGATTCCATAAATTTACCAACTATGGAGGTAAGGCTTATTGGTCTATAGTTCGAAGCTAAGGACCTGTCACCTGCCTTGTAAATAGGTATTACATTTGCCCTTTTCCACTTGTCTGGCACTATGCCAGTTTGTAGTGATATATTGAAAAGATTTGCCAAAGGTTTGCTAAGTTCCTCTTTACATTCCTTTAAAACTCTTGCAAACAGTTCATCAGGGCCTGGGGATTTGTTAGGTTTTAATTTCTCTATTTGTCTGAGGACCATGTCACTAGTTACCCCAATCGAGCATAGTCTGTTATCTTCCAGCTCTACATAATTTATTATTTCTGGAATTCTGCTAGTATCTTCCTGAGTAAAACTGAGAGGAAGTAAGTATTGAAAATTTCACACATATCCTTATCACTGTCCGTGATCTGTCCTGAGTTACTCTTAAGTGGGCCTATCTTGTCCCTAATCTTACTTCTGTATACCTGAAAGAACCCTTTTGGGTTAGTCTTCGAATCCCTTGCGACCTTAGCCTCATAATCCCTTTTTGCTTTTCTTATTCCTTTTTTTATTTCTCTCTTTAATTGAAAATATTGATTTCTTATCTGTCCATCCCCTCTTTTGATACGCCTATATATGCCTCTCTTTTGACCAATGAGATGTTTTAATCTATTGTTCATCCATTTAGGATCATTTTTGTTAGATCTAATTTCCCTACTTGGAACAAAAGTTGTCTGGGCAGCTAGAACTATGCTCTGAAAAACGTCATATTGGCAACCAAAACCATCTACCTGACCCATAGTCAGGTCATCCCAATTTAGCCCACCTAGGTAATTTCTCAGCCCCATGAAGTCGGCTACACGAAAGTCTGGAACTGAGACTTGATTGCAGTTACCTGGGTAATTCCATGATATATTAAAACTAAGTGATTTGTGATCGCTTTCCCCAAGCTCTTCATTAACCTCAAGATTATTAATTAGTGATTCTTTGTTAGCAAGAACCAAATCAAGCAAGTTGCTACCTCTAGTTGGTTCTGTCACAAACTGTTTTAAAAAACAATCCTGAACCGTATCAAGAAAGTCACTAGACTCAAGATTACCTGTCACATTGTTCCAATCAATGTGTCTAAAGTTAAAATCTCCCATTAACACAACATTTTCATATCTAGACGCCTTATGAATTTCGTCCCATAGCAGCTTACTGCGCTCCTATCCAGGCTTGGGGGTTTGTAAATCACACCCAAAATTAATTTTTCACGACCCTCGAGAAACTGTAGCCAAACAGATTCTGTGTCAGCTGTTTCTAATCTTATATCTTGTCTAACACAACAATTTAAATTATCTCTGACATACATCGCCACTCCACCACCCTTCCTGTTGACCCTATCAGTGTGGAATAGTTTGTAACCCTGAATGTTGCACTCGGAAGGCATTTCTCTATCTTTCAGGTTGAACCAGGTCTCTGTTATAGCAATAATATCTATATTACCTGCACTTGCAAGTAATCTTAGCTCATCTATCTTATTTCTTAGACTCCTACTATTTGTATAGTAAACCTCAAGGGAGCTAGTCACTCGTTGCCCTCTACTATCTCTACTATCACTCTTGTGCACATTAAATGTCAATATAGACATTTTCATTAATCCATCTATGATATTTTCTTCAAAATTATATAAGAAACACGTTACATAGCATATAAACATGCTGTTTATATGCTATGTAGGTGTGCGGCGAGGGAAAACATTACGTAATACTAATAATAATCACTCTTGGGCACATTATGTCTTATTTTACGTTAATATACACATTTTCATTAATCCATCTATAATATTTTCTTCAAAATTATATAAGAAACACGTTACAAAGCATATAAACATGCTGTTTATATGCTATGGTGTTGCCGGGCGGAGGGAAAACATTACGTAATACTAATAATAATCACTTGGGCACATTAAATGTCTTATTTTACGTTAATATAGACATTTTCATTAATTCATCTATGATATTTTCTTCAAAATTATTTAAAAAACACATTACATAGCATATAAACATGATACATACACCCACAGAATAAAAATTGACAAATATGAGATTTGTTTACCAAGCGACTTTGTAGGAGTGTCGGAAGAATTACGTTTTCTGTAGTCAAACATTGAGGGATAACTGTAGAAAAATATTCCTTTCATATGCCTTCACTCTATATATAGCTATTCACGACCCTTGTGGGTTTAGCGCTTCTTTTTTATTATGATAATAATAATAATACTATCATTACCTCTGAAAATAGTGTGTTGCATGAGAATGGGAGTGATGCTGTTTGTTTATTTTGTACTAACTTGTACACAATGTAAACGTATTTGTATTGTGAGGTAATTATTATTATTTGTGAGGTAATTATTATTATTATTTTGAGGTAAAAGTTTCACAAACTCTTACAAACGTATGTGAATGAACTAAAAGTGGACACGTATTAATCGCATTCATTTCGCCTGACCGAGTGATCGCCCACTACCTGTTCAGTTTGTTTTTTTACCTTGTCTGAACTCCGTATCGCATTCTCTCTCTCGTTTACTCTTTCGTTAACTAGTTGGCTCTCATTGACTATGGCGTCTAAGCTAAGTTGTGATAAAAAGAGGAGTCGTAAGCCTCTTACTTTAAGTGCCAAGTTAGAAATGATTGAACTCGGTGAACTGACTTTTTTGGGTTATCCTAGGTACTCTACTCATATTCTGCTATGTATGATAATCTATGTAACTGTATTTGTGTATACCTGAATAAACTTACTAACAAGGTACAGTGGTACCCCGACTTACGATGTTATCATCTTACGGTATTTTCGATAACCGATATTTATAACGTAAGAAATTTGATTGTGACTTACGATGTTTGCTTCGTCTACCGACATTCGTACCGGACGTGTCCGCTTGGCGCCCAGCTGAGCGCGCACTCCAGGGAGCGTCAGTGCTATTGTTTACAAGCGAGAGCGACCACCCACCCACACCCACGCATTCATACCAGTATATTGTCATTATTCCACTGTTTTTAGTGCTTGCAACTGCTAAATAAGCTACCATGGGTCCAAGGAAAGATCCTAGTGCTAAGCCTGTGGTAAAGAATGTGCAGGGAGTGAAGCATTTATGCAGGGAGTGTAGCATTTATGCAGGGAGTGTAGCAGGCATGCAGGGAGTGTAGCAGGCATGCAGGGAGTGTAGCAGGGATGCAGGGAGTGTAGCAAAGATGCAGAGAGTGTAGCAGGGATGCAGGGAGTGTAGCAAGGATGCAGGGAGTGTAGCAAGGATGCAGGGAGTGTAGCAAGGATGCAGGGAGTGTAGTAGGCATGCAGGGAGTGTAGCATTCATGCAGGGAGTGTAGCAAAGATGCAGGGAGTGTAGCAAGGATGCAGGGAGTGTAGCAAGGATGCAGGGAGTGTAGTAGGCATGCAGGGAGTGTAGCATTCATGCAGGGAGTGTAGCAAAGATGCAGGGAGTGTAGCAAGGATGCAGGGAGTGTAGCAAGGATGCAGGGAGTGTAGTAGGCATGCAGGGAGTGTAGCATTCATGCAGGGAGTGTAGCAAAGATGCAGGGAGTGTAGCAAAGATGCAGGGAGTGTAGCAAGGATGCAGGGAGTGTAGCAAGGATGCAGGGAGTGTAGCAAGGATGCAGGGAGTGTAGTAGGCATGCAGGGAGTGTAGCATCCATGCAGGGAGTGAAGCAAAGATGCAGGGAGTGTAGCAAGGATGCAGGGAGTGTAGCAAGGATGCAGGGAGTGTAGCAAGGATGCAGGGAGTGTAGTAGGCATGCAGGGAGTGTAGTAGGCATGCAGGGAGTGTAGCATTCATGCAGGAGTGTAGCATTCATGCAGGGAGTGTAGCATTCATGCAGGGAGTGTAGCATTCAAAGAAAAGGCCAGTAACCCCAGAAAAGAACTTGGTACCTGCAGTGTTAATGGAAGGGGATTCCCCTTCCAAACACTAGCATACTACTCCACCTTCTTCCCTCCTCCCGTCCTCCACACATCAACAACTCTTCAATAAATGTAAGTGACATGTTATTGTTCAATATTTGCATGTGTATTTAGGTATTCTTTATTAAATTTTGTATTATTTAATGTCAAAAGTTCTAAAAATATTTTATTTAACTACTTTTGGAAGTCTTGGACGGATTAAATTTATTTCCATTATTTCTTATGGGGAAAATTGATTCGTTTAACGATTGTTTCGCCTTAAAATATGCCCTCTCTGACGGATTAATATCGTAAGTCGGGGTACCACTGTATATGTTGATCACTGATATAGCCATCAAATACAGTTATATATAGCAGCATATGTGTAGATAACCCAGGATAACCCAAGAGTGTCAGCTGGGGATTGCAAGTTAAAACCTATGATAATTTATCACTCAGAGAATCCTAGGCCCTAAAGATCTATGCAAAAGGTAGCCTCCCGTTTATTATAAATCCAATTCCGAAAGCTTGGATGACTACTGATCTTTTCATAAATTGGTTCACAGACTATTTTAAGCCTACAGTTGAGACTTACTGCAAGGAAAAGAAAATTCCTTTTAATGTTTTACTTGTTTTAGACAATACCCTGTTACTCACCTCTCACACATCAATGTTAATACTTTAAGGTAAGTAATAAGTGTACTCTGTGTGTATCTTACTTTTTATTGTGTTTTTTAATGCCTAGTGCTATTGATAACTTAATATAAGTTAGTGTAAGCTTGTTGTCTGGCATTTATATGCATTTAGAAGTGGGAAAAAATGGAGTTCTGCTTTTCGGCGATGTTTGCTTTAAGGCACTAGCCTGGAACCTAACCTGCCGTATAAGTGGGGCCCTACTGTATATCCTGGTGAGCTCGGAAATACATACACCACTATCATATTTTTCTATTATTTCTTTCTTCAGTTCTATGGTGTTCCTCACTTTCTTTACCAAAGAAGTGGCACTAGGAGCTTTCTTTGGGCCCATGGTAGCTTATTTAGTAGTCACACACAATAATCAAGGGCCAAAAACAATGAATTGTTAATACAGTGGTACCTCGGTTTACGATTTTAATCCGTCAGAGAGGGCATATTTTAAGGCGAAACAATCGTAAAACGAATCAATTTTCCCCATAAGAAATAATGGAAATAAATTTAATCCGTCCAAGACTTCCAAAAGTAGTTAAATAAAATATTTTTAGAACTTTTGGACATTAAATAATACACAATTTAATAAAGAATACATAAATACATGCAAATATTGTACAATAACATGTCACTTACATTTATTGAAGAGTTGTTGATGTGTGGAGGACGGGAGGAGGGAGAAGGTGGAGTAGTATGCTAGTGTTTGGAAGGGAATCCTTCCATTAACACTGCAGGTGGTAAGTTCTTTCTGGGGTTATTTCCCCTTTTCTTTGAATGCCACTAGGACCAGCTTGAGAGTCACTAGACCTCTTTCTAACAACAAATTTGTCCAGGGAGATCTGTGTCTGGCGATTCTTTAACACATCCCTGAAATGACACACCACTGTGTCATTGTACAGGTTGCCAGCACGGCCTGCAACAGCATGGTTAGGGTGATATTCATCCATAAATGCTTGCACATCACTCCATTTGGCACAGATCTCCTAATCCTTGAAGAAGGCACATTCTTCCATTTTTGTTCCACCTCCACCTCCTCCTCTGAACCATTGTCCTGACCTCTGCTCTCTTGTTCCAGTTGCTGTTGAAGCTCTTGCAGATCTTCAGTGGTTAGCTCTTCCTTGTGCTCCTCCACCAACTGTTCCACATCGTCACCACTCACCTCTAACCCCAAAGACTTGCCCAATTCCACAATTTCTTCCAAAACAGGCTCAGGCTCAGGCTCAGGCTCAGGGTTCTGAGGCTCAGCCCCAAAACCTTCAAAATCCCTCCCTAGGACACAGTCTGGCCACAATTTTCTCCAGGCAGAGTTCAAAGTCCTGGTAGTCACTCCCTCCCAAGCCTTACCTATAAGGTGTACACAATGCAGCATATGGAAATGGTTTTCCAAAATTCTCTTAGGGTTATGTTCATGTCGTGGTCACATCAAAGCACTTTTGAAACATTGCTTTGGTATAGAGTTTTTAAAGTTGGAAATGACCTGCTGGTCCATGGGCTGGAGGAGAGGAGTGGTATTAGGGGCAAGAACTTCACTTTGATGAATTTAAACTCCTCCACAATTTTCTCTACCAAGTTTGGAGGATGACAAGGAGCATTGCCCATTATCAGGAGGCACTTAAGTGGCAAATTATTGTCCAATAGATATTTCTTCACACTGGGGCCAAACACTTCATTGAACCAATCTAAGAAAATGTCCTTTGTGACCCAAGCCTTTTGTTAGACTTCCACATCACACACAAGTTAGACTTGCTGACACCGCATCTGCCAAACACTCGGGATTTTCAAAAAGATACACTAGTAAAGGCTTCACTTTGCAATCACCACTTGCATTGGCACAAAGCATCAACGTTAGCCTGTCTTTCATAGGCTTATGTCCTGGCTGTGCCTTTTCCTCCTGAGTAATGTAGGTCCTGTTGGGCATTTTCTTCCAAAACAGGCCTGTTTCATCACAATTAAACACTTGTTGGGGGAGGAATTGTTCAGCCTCTAGGTACTCCTGGAATTCAGGAACATATTTTTCAGCCGCACTTTTGTCAGAACTGGCTCCCTCACCATGCCTCACAACACTATGTATGCCACTTCGATTCTTAAATTTGTAAACCAGCCTCTGCTGGCTTTAAATCGCTCACTTCAGCACTCGTTGCAGGCATTTTCTTAAGGAGATCATCATGCAACTGCCTTGCTTTTCACATATTATTCCCTCCGAAACAGTATCTCCTGCTAACTGTTTCTCGTTGATCCACACCAACAACAACCTTTCCACATTTTCCACCACTTGTGGTCTCTGTTTTGTGATCACAGATGCACCTTTTGCAACAACAGCTTCCTTGATTTTATTTGAATATTTCGTATCCACAATGGTAGCGATGGTAGAATAGGGTTTACCATACAGCCTGGCTAGCTCACTGATACGCACTCCACTTTCATATTTTTCTATTATCTCCTTCACTTCTATCGTACATATATTTCTGTTCCTCTTTGCCACAGGCTTAGCACTAGGATCTTTCCTTGGACCCATGGTAGCTTATTTAGCAGTTGCAAGCACTAAAAACAGCAGTGGAATAATGACAATATACTGGTATGAATGCGTGGGTGTGGGTGGGTGGTCGCTCTCGCTTGTAAACAATAGCACTGACGCTCCTGGAGTGCGCGCTCAGCTGGGCGCCAGCGGACAGGTCCGGTACGAATGTCGGTAACGAAGCAAACATCGTAAACCACAAACAAATTTCTTACGTTATAAATATCGGTTACCGAAAATAACGTAAGGTGATAACATCGTAAACCGGGGTTCCACTGTAAATGTTTTGTATAAATGCCTGGGGTGATGTTTACTCAAGCGTAAACAATGCTAGACCGAGTGACAATGTGCGTGGGAGGTGAATGGGTGGCGGCCTACGGCCTTTGTATGTACGCGGCACTGGTGGACAGGTTCCGGACCAAGCACGAAAACGGAGGTAATAACATGAAAACAGAGGTAAATTTTCCCTGAAAAAACTGCATGAAAACTGAAACACACGAAAACTGAAACACACGAAAACTGAAACACACGAAAACTGAAACACACGAAAACTGAAACACACGAAAACTGAAACACACGAAAACAGAGATACACGAAAACGGAGGGTTTACTGTATACATTGCACCTTACTTTTGTCTCACAGGCCACATAAGTTACGTAAAAAAATAAAATAGTGAAAAAAAACAAAAGACCTTCGAAAAGAAGTAAACCAAAGTTTACCGGGTGAGCGGCATTCGCCGCTGTTGCCATACGCGGCTCATTTTTTGCCAACTTTATGATTCTATATCTCTGTAAGTACTGATCTCTATTTTTTTGGGGGTAAAGAATCAGAAAAATAATCTTTAAATTTTGATAAGAATTTTTTTTTTTTTTCTAATATTTTGCGACAACAGAAGACACCTCAGGATTTGGGGTTGCGACAGTCAAAGGGTTAACATTACAAAACAAACTTGAAAGTTTTACTTGTGCTGACAAATGAATAGATGAATAAACAAGTGGGTAAGTAACTCAGATATACAGTAGCTACACAAGAGGATAACTTAGATGTTGATTTAACCCTTTGACTGTCGGAGACCCCTTTCTGAAACTGTCATTCTATGTCGGGAAATATTCGAAAAAAAAAAAATTATTTTTTCTTACCAAAATGTTAGGATTATTTTGCTGATTGTTTTATGGAGGAGTAAAGTTGACACAATTTGAGCTGCGTATGGCAACATCGGCGAATTCCGCTGACTCGGTAAACTTCTGTTTACTTCCATTCGTAGATTTCTTGTTTTTTTCACTATTTTCTTTTTTTATGTAACTTATGTGGCCTGTGAGACCACAGTAAGGTGCAATGTATATATATACACTCGTTGTTTGCACCACAATAACTTCACAAACAATGGTATGTTTATATTGTTTACAAAACTTGTTTACACAAACAAACAACGACAAAAATGTTCATTACTATTGTTCTATAATATATATACATATGTACACTCACTGAACACTTTCCTAGAACTCCTGCAGCTTGTGGAACTCTTTGAAACATGGGTATAAGCACAGTGGTACTTTACACTCCTCACACATAAAACGAGTGTCTCTGCGTGTTTGTGGGCGTTTTGTGGAATGTTTACAGACAAAACACCTCTTCTGAGCATTTTCTTGAGAGTAGTAGCAGGCACTTGTATGGGGTAGTGATCACCAGGCCTCATACGAGAGGGCATGTGTTGATAATTTCGTGGCGCTGGTCTATTGCAGGTGTTGCTCCTTGGTACTTGAATATTATTTGTTTGATGACTGACAAACAAAATTCACCATATTTGGGTTTGTTGTTGGTCTTCAACTTGTACATGTTATAAGCATTCAGCATGGAAATGTCAAGAAGATGGAAAAAGAGTTTTATGTACCACTTATAACTTTTGCTACACAATCAGCAAACCCAATCTGCATGTCACATTTGTCCACTAAGCGCATATTGAGATTGTAGTCCATCACAGCTGCAGGTTTTAGAATGGGTTCATTAGTCTCTCTATTCTGTCTTCCACTGTCTACCATTTCATGTCTGTGAACTGATGTCAACAATGTGACATCACATTTGTCTTGCCACCGAAATGCCATGATATCATTGGCAGCAAACACCTGCACTTCACCTCTACGAGTGCCAGCGTCAAACCTAGGCATATGTTTACGATTTGCACGCACTGTGCCACAAGTCTGTCATGTTCACTCGCAAGAAATCACTGAGTAAAGGGCTCGTGTACCAGTTATCAGTATATAATATATGCCCTTACCAAGATATGGTTCCATCATTGTTCTAACCACATCACCAGAGATACCCAATAACTTCATGGTATCTCTCAATGTATTACTGCCAGTGTACACAATTAGATCCAGAACCAGACCACTTTTGCAATCACACAGTACAAATAACTTTATACCAAAGCGTTTCCTCTTGCTTGGTATATACTGCTTGAATGACAGTCTGCCTTTGAACAAAATCAAAGACTCATCAATAACAAGCTTCCTGAAGGGATAAAAATACATACAACACTTTTGTTTCAGGTACATGAACACATTCCTGATCTTATATAACCTGTCGTTTCTGTCAGGCCTGGTTTTATCAGAAAAGTGAAGCATACGCAACAGTATCAAAAACGATTCACTGGTATAATATCACTAAAACCTGGGGTTGAAATCAGGCGTTCTGTCGACCAGTATGTGGTGACAGTGTGCTTATAAACATGTGGCATAAGCATTATTGTGGCAAAGAACAAGTACATCTCTGCCACAGTTGTGTCCTTCCACTGGTGTAGCCGTGAATTTGGTGAAAGAAATGTGTTTGCCATGGTGTACTCATAGTATGTGTTGCTTTCCCTGACAATAATGTCCATCAGGGGTTCATCGAAGAATAACTGAAAGCATTCCAGTTCAATAGCATTGTTCCCAAGTGTACACGATGGCCGTATTCCACTTTGTGCTTCATCAAAGTCATGGGGATTGGGAACAAAATTGTCACCTTGCTGCCAATCCCAGATGCGGTCTGCTGGTGCGTACTGGATATTGACAGGTGGTTGTGGTTGTGCAGGTTGTGGTTGTGCAGGTTGTGGCTGTGCAGGTTGTGGTTGTGCAGGTTGTGGAAGTGTGGGGGTGGTTGATGGTGGTTGTGCTGAGTTAGCAGCGTGGGTAGCAGCGTGGCCCGCTCGTGGTGGCACATGACTCATGCCACCGCCAACACCACCACCTGCCCCACGCACATTACGCATCCCCATTGTAACAATATCGTCATCTTCATTATCAATTATTGGTGTAGGGCCAAGAGATGTACTCGAGATTTACTCCTTTTCCTTGGAATAGCATATGGCACACTACCAGAACGCATGTTGCGTCGTACATACTGCTGCTTCACTGGAGAATAATCTCCTCACTGTCGCCACTAGAACTGCTTTCAATAACTTTGAAATCACTGTCATCATCACTTACACTGCTCACATCAGAGTCTTCTACACGGGAAATAGTTTCCTCTTTCGTTCTCGTACAGGTGAACGTGAATGAGACGCCCAGCACCAGAGGTGGAAGGCTGTGGGTCATCTGGGTTTTCATCACTAATTATGTTATCCTGGGCACTGCTTTCGGTCACACCCTCTTGAAAACCATGGAATTCACTTTCACTGGCACTTCCATCGCTGTTAGAACTATCACTTGGGAAGAGAAGGCCTCCAATTCGCCGGGGAGTGAGGTACTTCTTACCGCCAGGCATGGTGAACAAGGACTACAAACATGGCGCTCCCACAATGCACCACTGGGTCCCCGATTTTTTTCATACTGCGCACACCCACCACGCAGACCCATTCTCTCACATGTAGGCCTATCAGCTTTCTCCGCTTCATTTGAAGCCGCTAGAATTTAGGCGTATAAATACGTCCGAAACATTGGCTCGTAAGACGTAAATATACGTCCGAAACAGTCAAAGGGTTAAGAATACCAACCAGCTAACTGAAATGGACATTAACCCTTTCAGGGTCGAGACCCCTGATTCTTAACTCCTTTTCAGGGTCGAAACATTTTCGGAAAAAAAAAAATTATATTTTTCTTATGAAATGATAGAGCATCTTTTTCCGATCATATTGCCACCAAAAGTATGAAATTTGGTGAAAAACTTACGGAATTATGCTCTCGCAAAGTTAGCGGTATCGACGATATTTACGCATCGGCGATTTCGCCCACTTTGAGCTTTATTTTCGGCCAATTCCAATGTCTCAGTCTACTAAACTCATAGCTATTATTCTAGAATTCCATTTGTTCTATCGATTGAGTACAAGAAACCACCAATTTACTGATTTCAACTACCCAATAAAGTGGTCAGAAATTGGCAATACAGGTCTCCCTCAACATTCACGAGGGTTAGGCATGTTTACCCTGATGTAAATATCTCATATGGTGGCGGTCTGCCTGCTACTCTTACCCCACTCATATAATATGGCATATACAGTGGTACCCCGGTTTACGATATTTTTTCATTCCAGAATGCTGTTCAAGTGCCATTACCAAACGAATTTATCTCCTTAAGAAATGTTGTAAAATAGACTAGTCCTTTTAGACCCCCAAAATTACACTTACAAAAGCATTTAAAAAAATAAACTTACATAAAAGGGTGAGTTTGGGGACCATCGTAAACCGGGGTACCACTGTATTATTCATTTCAGTATCTTTATTACAGTTCTAGGGTATTTATCATGTTTCTGATATCAATTTGGAATAAATGTAATAGATAGATAACCTTTATTTAATACATTCATTACTTACTGCTTCCTTAACCTATTGAACCATGAACAATCATAAAACGCATGAAAACATAGTAAAATATTCTACTATATAGTACCTCATACATGTTATACTGTAGTTTAATAACAAATAATGAACGAAGAAAACACTCAGTGAGTGAGTGGTGGGCGGGCTGGCTGCCGGGTTGGAGGGAAGGCAAGTGAGTTGTAAAAGTCACAGGCCAGTGCATTAACAGCTCAGCTGTGGCTCTAATAAGAGTCATCCAATTATCAGAAGGCATTTCTTTACAAATAATGGTAGACTGCTGAAATGGGATTCAAGAGAAAGTAGTATGTGCTACAGTCACTGGAAATGTAAATAGTTTATGGAAATTCATGAAATTCATGAAATTAGGCTATAAAGTAAATAATGTGTGATGGAGCGTGCTTTAACACCACAGGAGACATTCAGGGCATAATAAGGAACAAAAAATCCCTGGGACTGTGAGAAAGAAATCATGACAGTTATATGGCAAAGTGGTAAGAGTCGCAGCTTGTAGCAACCCTGTCACTTTCTTCCCATGAAGGCATTGCTGTACCTGCATATTGAGCAAATTTTCCATGAAGAATTTATTGCCAAAATTCTGGTAAGGTATTTATCTCGCTTGCATTTATACCTTGTAGATATTGTGTATTAAGTAAGGTCCCTAATGTAGTAAATGGCTTGTTGTTTTGCTGTGCTTTATAGTTTTAAATTAATGTAATGTAGCTTTGAAAAAAAATATTTGTTTAGGTTTATCAAGAGTAGTAAGTAAGATATCTTCGCAGGTGGGACTGGGCGGCAGTGGTCAGAGGACTGGTGGAGGAGATGCCCCTAAGAAGAGGCACCAGTGTCCCTACTGTGTCTACTCCACTGCCAGAAAAGATCATTTGAAAAAACACATACGTACCCACACTGGGGAGAAACCATATGCATGTGCACACTGTCCATATCGCTCCTCTCAGAAATATAACTTAAAAAGTCATGAATTTACTCACAAGTTATAAAAAAATTTCTGCAGCTTACACTGCTATACATTTTTTTATAAACAAAATTGCAGCCAAAAATTATTTTAGGTATGGGTGATTGTCAAGGGAAGTCATGATTGAGACATGATAGACTTATATTTGACAGCATTTTGATTATGCCGAATAACCTGAAAGTCTAAATGCACTGCGCAGTAATGTGAGGCAAAATTGAGTTAAAAGTTTAAGTAAATGTGATTTACTGATAGTTGCTCAAATCCATTCCAAATGCTATCTAATAGTACGAAGGCTCTTCTACATAAATTATTATACTACATATCATTTCGTTAGAATGAATAATTGTGTGCAGTGTTAAATATTTTTATAACTGATTCTGTACAGTAATTATTGGAAGAAAATTTTTGTTTCACAAAAAGTTAGTAATGCTAGAGCATTCAGCTTGTGAATATTTCTCACATCTGAAACCTAGTTCTAGCTTGTAGAGTAAGCTTTAACTGTGACATTACTTTTGTGATATTTTTGTATATAATATGCTTATTTATTTTCTAAATTATATATTATACTATATACAGTAGCACAGCGTTATTGCCAAGGATGTTTTAGGATGAAAGGAAATTTTTTTTACCTATGAAGTGTTTCATAATAATGTACCTGAAAGCTATCTTGTTTTACAAAAATATAGGCTTCATTTTTTCCTGACAATAATAATAAATAATTTTTTGGAAAGTGTAGTGTCACTAAAACTGCTTTTTGTAGAATAAGACACCTTTCTGCATCAGAGGCCATGTGAAATCCACATGAATTTTTTAGTAATTTTATTTTACCTAATTAACTAGCTCATTACTAGGCCAACAAGGCCTAACCAACTCCCTGCCACTGTTCCATAATTGACTCTCACCGGGTTCCTTATTTTTGAATAACAGGATACATTTCACTGATAATGTCAACAAAAAATTAATGTGACCTACTCACGTATATTTCTGACCATGTGGCACTAATGGAAAAACTTGAATGCCCCTGGTCTTGATGCTTAGTTAAGTCCTCTGTCTTCTAGTTATCCTATTGTGGTGCTTCTCAGGTGCCAGTTGTTGAGGCTGGACTTAGTCCAGAGCCCAGGCAAAATTTGGGGCCCATGAGTGGAGCCAGGCTCCACCGGCCTTGAGGCAGCAAGTAGCAGGCACCAGAGGGTCCTAATGAGGTTGGGGCCAGAGTCCACTTGATGGGCACTGGGTCTCACAATGTAGAAGAGTGCCTGTGCAAGACCAGTAGGAAAAGAGGGGATACATGTCCTTTCACAACAGGGTCACTCTGTAAAGGGACTTCCTCATTAAGCCCTTGTAGAAAATACTTAGAGGTGCAAGATTGACTGGCTAATGGCAGACAGGATAGATGCTAGCATGGGTATTGCAAGTTCTATGTGCCAGACAAAGCAAACATTCCATTGTAAGTATCTCAAGAGCTGTGATGACAGCAACTAAACAAGAACATAGACAGCAGCTCCCAGAAGCGATGTAGTCATGGAGAGGTAGTGATGGAGATAACTAGGCTGGGCAGCTGCTGCTCAGGCCAGAACTGGTGCCAGAGCAACACCACAATAATAAGGTAATCACAGAAAGGTAGAGTGTGGAGAAAACAAGGGCTTAACTGAGCATCTAAACTGTTACTGAGGCTAAGAGTAGTTATCTTATGGTAGGTACAGGTTTACCATCTTTTATGCAAGTTTGCTTTATTAGAATTTGTTTTTATGCAATGCTCAAATTACATTGGCCATTTCTATATGTACACTATATATTTGCCATAAGTGATCTGTGCTGTTTGAAAACTACACTGAAAATTATTCTTATGCAAAATTAAATGTTGATGGATGGATTGAGCTTAGTATATCTGCCATGGGCCTGAAATACTTCTATCACATAGAGTGAGGGATGCTTGTAATAGGAATGACATATTGTGCTTCCTATAGTCTCTCGTGCATAAAGCATATTTTATATGCTTTCAATCTAATTGTACAATCCCTTCAGCTATTACCAAAGGTTATTTGCATTGCATTTCTTTTCTTATGATAGATGTTTATAAGCGAGTGCAGTATTTAAAGTTTTCCACTGCAGAAATTTTCATTTTAGTCAACATTTTCTATAAGCCAGTGCAATTTTTTTAAAATGCACAACATTCGAATAGTGTATCACATGAAAGAAGAAGAAAACTAAATAATGAAAAGAATGACTTAAATTAAGGCATAGTGATTGTCATGTCACCATTAATTAAAATCAGGTGAAAACATGTCTTTGGAATATGCAAGAGGATGAAACTTGTACAAAGTGATAGAAAATTGTACGAATAAATACCTTTTTTTTTTTTTGCAAATTATCTTAAGTAAATTAATCTGGCTCAGCTTTGGTAATAGTTTATTATATACAGTGGACCCCTGGATTACGTCATTTTTTCGTTCAAGAATGCTGTTCAAGTGCCATTACCAAACGAATTTATTCCCATAAGGAATAATGTAAATTAGATTAGTCCTTTTAGACCCCCAAAATACACTTACAAAAGCACTTACAAAAATAAACTTACATAAAAGGGCAAGTTTGGAGACTATCGTAAACCGGGGGTCCACTGTACTTGATTTAGGTGAATTTATGTTTATCTAAATGGTTTTTGCTTTGTATCCAGAGGCTGCTATAAGGAGCCAACACAAGACTAGTTGTGTTTGTTTATTTCTGCCAGTAGTTTACATTTTTATTCATAACAATCTAATTAATGGTTAATGTTATGAAATTTCTTGGACTTGCAGTAAGCAAACATTCTCCAGTTTTTAATTGTACTGTAATTGAAAGTAACCCCAGCTATTAACCCTTTCACTGTTCAGACCCATGAGATTAATATTGCTCTCAGTTTCCACTATTTTCAAAAAGAAAAAAAAAATCTGAAATGGTAAAGAATTTTTTTCTGAAGATAATGACATCAAAAGTATGAAATTTGATGGAAATCTTACAGAATTACACAGGCGCAATTTATGCAGTGCCAATTTCACCCACTGTTTTAAGCCAATTAAATTGCTACCTGCAACCAAATTCTTAGCTATTTCACTAGTATGCCTTCCGTTCTGTTGACCGAGAAGAAACCACTTCACTTATTAAATATTGTATAAAGCGCAAAGAAGTTAGTTATTTGGCCAATTTTTAGATTCCAAAATAAACAATGTAGACATTCCTGGCACTTAAACATTTCCTCTGTTCATTAATCACAACCCTAGGCCTCACCTATATTACACTTGCCTTTCATTTTAAATTCATTTCAGCCTCTCCTCACTTACCGACGTACTCATTTACTGACAACTCGGAGTTACGAAGGGCTCTCCGAGTCAGTATTGTATGCCGTACGAGAACTTGGGTCACGGAAACGGGCAGCGCAGCATCTCAGAGCCAAGCATCTCAATCTCCTCCTTACAGCCATTCAGTACACTAGCTTTTAAAGTCATAGTACAAGGTAGAAGTGCAGCAGCACTTGGAAGAGGAAAATGGAAAAAGCACAATAGAAGATCATTGTAAAGGGGTTAGTGATGGGTCTCAGTATCAAGCAATCTCCAAGACTACATATTTCGTCTATAAATTTGTACTTAATTGTTCACCCCATAGTACAAGATAGAAGTGCAGCAGCACTTGGAAGAGGAAAGAGAGGAAAATGGAAGAAGTACAAAAGAAGTTTACAGTAAAGGGGTTAGCTGGTGTGTTCGTCTCTGTTTACGTTCTCGGTCTATCGTGCCAGCTTAATTATGATTAAACTCAGTGAACAAGATATGTCAATGGTAATGATAACAAAAATAATAATACTAATAAAATATAATTAATAATAAAATATAATTAATCACTCCTGGGCTCTTTAAATGGCATACGTATTTCGTATAGGTTTGGTAGCTGACATTTACAGCACTCCAGAGTGATTGTTATTATTACAAGAAATAAATCTTTATCTTTATTAATTATTATTATTATTATTATTATTATTCGCCATCGACATACCTTGTTCACCGAGTTGAAACATTTTTTAATTAAGCTGCCACGAGAGACACAGAATGTAAACACACAGACAAACACACTAGCTAATCCCTTTACTGTGAACTTTTTTTGTACTTCTTCCATTTTCCTCTTGTTTTTCCTCTTCCAAGTGCTGCTGCACTTATAACTCTATACAGTGGACCCCCGAGTTTCAGCCATAATTCGTTCAGAAGGCTGTTCAAGTGCCATTACCGAACGAATTTGTTCCCATAAGGAATAATGTAAAGTAGGTTAGTCCATTTCAGACCCCCAAAAATACACTTACAAAAGCACTTACAATAATACACTTGCATAATTGTTCGATTTTTGAGGTGGTCGAAACTCGGGGGTCCACTGTATTGTACTATGTGGTGCACAATAGACATGCAGCAGCACTTGGAAGAGAAAAAACAAGAGAAAATGGAAGAAGTACACAGTAAAGTGGTTAGCTGGAGTATTCGTCTTTGTGTTGATATTTTCTGTCTCTCGTGGCAGCTTAAGAAATTATTAACCCTTAAACTGTCCACAAGTAGATCTACGTTCACTCGCGTACTGCTCCGAATATTTTGAAAAAAAAATCGTTTTTTTTTTTATTAAATGAAGAGCGCATTTTTATAAACAGGATAGGCTAAAAAAAATTTTTTAGGGCCAGTACTTACCGAGATATAAGCTCGACAAGTTGGTACTGGATGCTCACCTGACGGCAACATCAAGTCCTGCCGCTGATGTCCTATTGCTGATGTCCTATTGCTGATATACTTCTTTTTCTAGTTTTTATTTTAATTTATATAATTTTTATGTTCTGATAATTACAATTTATAATAGTTCTTGTGATTTCATAGCCAATCTTTGTTCTAACACTAATATTAGGTACTGAAATAGTACTCAAATAGTCACAATCACACCAACAGGTGAACATTTTCACCTGCCTTGATCATTTACTATTGTCTATAAATATATACGAAGTATTTATAGATCCCAGCAATGTTTTAGACATCCTGGAGTATATATGAAACTCCTTGAAGAATGGTGTTATGACAATTGTCAGATAACTACTGATAAGTTAGTGACATTGATGAATGTGTGCAGGAAACCCTCGCTTTGTTTTCACTGTCTGTATCTGTCTATCTGTCTATCTGTCTAGCTCTGCTTATCTGTCTTTCTGTTTGCCTGCCTATGTGTGCCTGGAGTGTAATATGAAACTCCTTGAAGAATGGTGTTATGACAAGTGTCAGATAACACTGACAGCCCAATGACATTGATGAATGAATGTGCACAGGGAACCCTGGCTTTGTTTCCACTGTCTATCTATCTGTCCATCTGTCTGTCTTTGCTCTGCTTATCTGTCTTTCTGTCTGCCTGTGTGTGCCTGGAGTATATGAAACTCCTTGAAGAATGTTGTTATGACAAGTGTCAGATAACACTGATAGCCCAATGACATTGATGAATGTGAGGAGGGAACCCTCTCTTTGTTTCCTCTGTCTGTCTTTCTGTCTGTGTCTCTGTCTGTCTAGCTATGCTTATCTGTCTTTCTGTCTGCCTGTGTGTGTGTGTCTTTCCGTCTGCTTGTCTCAGTCTCAGAGTGCGGCTCGTGAACCAACAGGTAAGTGGTACGACTTACGATTTTTTCATTCAGAATGCTTTTGCATCCTTTATCTCTTAAGAATGATGTATAGACTGTCTGTTTAGCCCATTATTGTTTAATCTTAAAAAGTTTGGGACCATCGTAAGTCGGGGTACCACTGTATTACACACGATGCAGAAGTGACTTTTTCGGTTATCCTAGGTAATTACAGATATATAGGACAGATAGATATAGACAGATATATAGACAGAGATATAGATGGAGATATAGACAGAGAGATAAATAGATATAGACAGAGAGACAGCCAAAGCCAGCCTGCCGAATACATAAGAACATAA
The DNA here is from genome assembly GCA_009830355.1 of Cherax destructor. Lineage (NCBI taxonomy): Eukaryota > Metazoa > Arthropoda > Malacostraca > Decapoda > Parastacidae > Cherax > Cherax destructor. The sequence goes on from WNWK01006558.1 coordinate 23,491, forward strand.
AAAAGAAGGAACACTGCAGAAGGCCTACTGGCCCAAGCAAGGCATGTCCATGTCACCCCTCAGCTTAGACCAATGACCCACCTAGTCAGGTCACATCCTCTGAAGAAAGGAGCATGGCATCAGACCTAGTAGCACAAGCTAGTCAGGTCCAACTCTCACCCACCCACAGCCACTAATGTATTTATAAGGGGAGTGTTAATGCGACATGACATCAGTGAATCCCCAGTTTTTGCCACACTATTTGCTCTAGCTGGCACTCAATTGAATTTGTGCTCCCATAAGGTACTAAGTGGCCCAAGATTTTTTTAATACTGCGCACACTGAGGGTGCATACCCATTCTCTCATGTCTAGGTGACTCAGGCCTATTGCGCTAAATTTGAAGGAATGAAAAATAAAACGTAGATCTACGTTTGGTGCAGTACGCGAGTGAACGTATTTCTACGTGTGGCCAGTTTAAGGGTTAAACTCAGTGAACAAGGTACAGTGGACCCTCGGTTTTCGTGTTTAATCTGTTCCAGAGGGATCAGCTAAAACTGAAATCGGCGAAAACTGAAACCATTTTCCCCATAAGAAACAATGTAAACTCAATTAATTCGTTCCAGACACCCAGAAGTAAAAAAAAAAAATGGGGGGGGGCACTTAACCCTTTGGGGGTCGGTGCCGTGCTAGTACGTTTTACGAGCAGGGGTTGGTGCCGTACTAGTACGCCCAAATTCTAGCGGCCTCAATTTAAGCAGAAAACGTCTGGTAGGCATACATATGAAAGAATGGGTCTGTGTGGTCAGTGTGCGCAGTATAAAAAAAATCCTGCAGTACACACTGCATAATGAGAGAAAAAAAACTCTGACCATTTTTTTCGATTAAAACAGCGACTTTGCAGTCGATTTTTGTATGGTATATATTGATGTATTCTCGTTTTCTTGGTCTCATTTGATAGAATGGAAGATATGTTACAGAAATAGATATTATTTTGATTGGTATGACAATGACAAGTACCTTGAAATTGAGCTCAAAGTAGCGAAAATGTTCGATTTTTGACGATGTTCAAGAGTAATCAAATCACACCATGCCTCCAATACACATCAACTGGCGAGTCTTATATTCATGCACAAGTGCTCTGATATTATTTGTACCATTTTTACAATGATGCAGTTGTATACATAACAGTAAATCTTCTATTTTTTGTGAGAATAAAAATTCAAAATGAAAAGCAAAAGTAATGGAACAGGGGCCTGGAGACGTGACTAATGAACAGAGAACATGTTATTTTAGTGCCAGGAGTGTCTGCCTTGTTTATTCTGGACCCTATTTTGAAATTGGCATCGTTTGAAATTTGTGTGAAATTGGAAAATTGCCATTTTCTGACCACTATTTTGGGTAGATGAAATTGGTAAATAGGCAGTTTCTTGTACTCAATCGATAGAACAAATGGAGCTCTATCGAAATAGCTATAGTTTTAGGAGACTGAAACATTGGAATTTGTCGAAAATAGGGCTCAAAGTGGGCAAAATCGCCGATGCGTAAGTGTCATGGCTACCGCTAACTTCGCGAAAGCATAATTCCGTTAGTTTTTTATCAAATTTCAGAATTTTGGTGGCGTTATGATCGGAAAACGATTCTCTATCATTTCATAAGAAAAAATAAATTTTTTTTTTTCCAAAAAAATTTCGACCCCAGGAACACTTTCGTGAGAAGGCCTGTCGCACCCCAAAGGGTTAAAGATAGATTTACATGCACAAAAGAATGAACATTCAACTTGACACTTACCTTTATTGAAGACTGATGTTGCTGGATGGAAGACAGGGAGGAGGGGAGAGGGAAGAGAGGCTATTCTTTGGAAGGGAATCCCTCCATAAGGACTCTAGGTACCAAGTCCTCTTCTGGGGTTACTTCCCTTCTTTGTCTTTTACTGCCACTAAGACCAGCTTGAGAGTCACTGCACACCTGTGGCACTAAATATCTATCCAGAGAGCTCTGTTGCTGGCATCTCTTTAAAATGTCCCTAAAATGAGACAAGAGATTGTCATTGTACATGTTGTCGAGACGGATTGCAACATCTTTGTCAGGGTGATGTTCCTCCGCAAATGAATGCATTGTAGTCCACATTGCACAAATCTGCATAATCGTTGAAGAAGGCACCTTACATCTCTCTTCCTCATTCATTGAAGCAATTTCCTGAGTTGTGGTTTGCACCTGAGTTGTGGTTGCTCCTCAAGCTCTTGCAGCTCTTCAGTGGTTAGATCTTCATTGTGGTCCTCCACCAACTCTTCCACATCCTCGCCACTCACATCCATCCCCATGCAATTCCCCAATGCCACAATGACAAAGATGTTGCAATCCGTCTCATCAACATGTTCAATGACAATATCTTTTCCCATTTTAGGGACATTTTAAAGAGATGCCAGACACAGAGCTCTCTGGACAGATATTTAGTGCCACAGGTGTGCAGTGACTCTGAAGCTGGTCCTAGTGGCAGTAAAAGACAAAGAAGGGAAGTGACCCCAGATGAGGACTTGGTACCTAGAGTCCATATGGAGGGGGATTCCCCTTCCAAAAATTAGGGTTAGGGTCTCTTCCCTCTCCCCTCCTCCCTCTCTTCCATCCAGCAACATCATTCTTCAATAAAGGTAAGTGTCACATTGAGTTCATTCATTTGTGCATGTAAATCTATCTTTAAGGCCCTCCAAATTTTTTTTTTTTTAAACTTCTGTGTTTCTGAAACGGATTACAGTGGACCCCCGAGTTTCGTAAACCCCGGAAATCGTACATTTATGTAAGTATAATATTGTAAGTGCTTATGGAAAAGTATTTTAGGGGGTCTGAAATAGACTAACCTACGTGACATTTTTTCTTAAAGGGGTAAATTCGTTCGGTAATGGCACTTGAGCAGACTTCAGGAGTGAAGTTTTTACGAAACTCGGGGGTCCACTGTAATTGAATTTCCATTATTTCTTATGGGGAAAATGGTTTCAGTTTTAGTCGATTCCTCAGGAACGGATTAACCCTTTCGGGGTCGGTGCCGTACTAGTACGCTTTATGAGCAGGGGTCGGTGCCGTACTAGTACGTTTTACGAGCAGGGGTCAGTGCCGTACTAGTACTCGTAAATTCTAGCGGCCTCAAATTAAGTGGGAAACGGCTGGTAGGCCTACATATGAAAGAATGGGTCTGTGTGGTCAGTGTACACAGTATAAAAAAAATCCTGCAGCACACACTGCATAATGAGAAAAAAAAACTCTGACCGTTTTTTTCGTTTAAAACAGCGACTTTGCAGTCTATTTTCGTATGGTATTTATTGATGTAGTATTCTCGTTTTCTTGGTCTCATTTAATAGAATGGAAGATATATTACAGAAATAGAGATTATTTTGATTGGTTTGACAATGACAAGTACAGGTATCCCTCAACTTTCGCTTTCACTTTCGCTGGGCTTCACACATTCGCGAATTCCCGGCCGCCAAATTCCCAGCTGCCAAATTCCCACCCACCAAATCATATTTAAGTTTCCCGCCACCCGAGCGTCCCTACTACCTTCCCCCCCCGACCCGGCAGCCAGCCCCCACACCACTCACTCACTGAGTGTTTTCTTCATTCATTATTTGTTATTAAACTACAGTATAACATGTATGTAGTACTATATAGTACAATATTTTACTATGTTTTCATGCGTTTTATGATTGTTCATGGTTCAATAGGTTAAGGAAGCAGTAAGTAATGAATGTACTAAATAAAGGTTATCTATCTATTACATTTATTCCAAATTGATATCAGAAACATGATAAATACCCTAGAACTGTAATAAAGATGCTGAAATGAATAATATATGCCATATTATATGAGGGGTAACAGAGCAGGCAGACCGCCACCATATAGGAGATGTTTACATCAGGGTAAACATGCCTAAATCACTCTTGTCGTAAGAACAAAGGCAAAAATAGCATTTATTGTTTTTAGAATAATAATAATTTATAATAATTGATCTGGAGCACTTTAAATGTTATCAGTACAGTGGTACCCCGGTTTACGATATTTTTTCATTCCAGAATGCTGTTCAAGTGCCATTACCAAACGAATTTATCCCCATAAGGAATAATGTAAAATAGACTAGTCCTTTTAGACCCCAAAAAATACACTTACAAAAGCATTTAAAAAAATATACTTACATAAAAGGGCGAGTTTGGAGACCATCGTAAACCGGGGTACCACTGTATTTGGTAGCTGACATTTAGAGCACTCCACAGCAATTATTATTATTATTATAATTATTATTTCCCTACAATATATTGTAGGGAAATATTAATTATTATTATTATTATTAATATTATTATTTTCTTACAATATATTGTAGGGAAATAATAATAATAATAATAATAATAATAATAATAATAATAATAATAATAATAATAATTGCTGTGGAGTGCTCTAAATGTCAGCTACCAAATACTGATAACATTTAAAGTGCTCCAGATCAATTATTATAAATTATTATTCTAAAAACAATAAATGCTATTTTTGCCTTTATTCTTACGACAAGAGTGATTTAGGCATGTTTACCCTGATGTAAACATCTCATATATGGTGGCGGTCTGCCTGCTCTGTTACCCCTCATATAATATGGCATATATTATTCATTTCAGCATCTTTATTACAGTTCTAGGGTATTTATCATGTTTCTGATATCAATTTGGAATAAATGTAATAGATAGATAACATTTATTACTAATATTAGTGTAATTACACAACATTTTATTAGCACTAAGGCTAACACCCAACACCCATGACGACTCACCAGACACTGAATGTTACTGCACCTCTCCCTCCCTCCAATAGCTCCTCCCACTTCGTAACGATGTTAGATGGTGAATTTAATGTATTTTTCTGTAAGCTTAACTCGTTGTATGTGTATTTTACTTTTTTATTGTTTTCTGTAATATATGAGTTATGCAAATTAAAATAAAGTTATGAAGTTGGAGTTTCATTTTTGTTCTAATGTATACATATTTAATTCAACATTTGGCATCATTACAAAGTGGGCGGAGCTACAGCAGAGGGAGAAGAAGCAGTGTGTCAGTAACTTTTGATTCCCATGACACTTCACAACACTATAAAATACTATTGTATAATTATACTATTACAGGCCTCCCTCCACAGCCAGCTCATGTCAAAATAACATGTATATAGTACATTATTTTAAGATGTTTATATGTGTTTACGATTGTTCATGGTTCAATAGGTTAAGGAAGCAGTATTGTATTATATTTCCCTACAATATATTGGGGCACCAAACATTCGCGATTTTTCAACATTCACGAGGCTCTTGATCCCCTAACCCTCGCGAATGTTGAGGGATACCTGTACTTTGAAATTGAGCTCAAAGTAGCGAAAATGTTTGATTTTTGGTGATGTTCAAGATTAAACAAATCACACCATGCGTCCAGTACACATCAACTGGAGAGTCTAATATTCATGCACAAGTGCTCTGATGTTATTTATACCATTTTTACAATGGTGCAGTTGTATACATAACAGTAAAAATTCTATTTTTTGTGAGAATAAAAATTCAAAATGAAAAGCAAAAGTAATGTAAGAGGGGCCTGGAGACGTGACTAATGAACAGAGAAGATGTTATTTTAGTGCCAGGAATGTCTGCCTTGTTTATTCTGGACCCTATTTTGAAATTGGCATCATTTGAAATTTGTGTGAAATTGGCCAAATTGCCATTTTCTGACCACTATTTTCGGTAGTTGAAATAGCTATAATTTTAGTAGACTGAAACATTGGAATTTGCCGAAAATAGGGCTCAAAGTGGGCGAAATCTCCGATGCGTAAATGTCATCGATACCGCTAACTTTGCAAAAGCATAATTCCATTAGTTTTCAATCAAATTTCATAATTTTGGTGGTGTTATGATCGGAAAAAGATTCTCTATCATTTCATAAGATTTTTTTTCCCAAAAATTTTTTCGACCCTGAGAACATGTTTCCGAGAAGGCCTGTCGACCCCCAAAGGGTTAAGCACGAAAACGGAGGGTTGACTGTATTAACATTTTATACGCCTCACAGTGATTATTATTGTGCTCTTAACCCTTCAACGGTCCAAACGTATATATACGTTCTTACCGCTACTGCCCCAAACGTATATTTACGTTTTATTTTTCATTCCTCCAAATTTTGCATGATTGGCCTGAGATGCCTGGTCAGCATAGAAAGGGTCCTAACACTCGGTGTGCGCCATATTAAAAAATCTGGGACAACTTAGTACCTTGTGGGAGCACCAGTTCAATTGAGCGCCAGCTAGAGCAAATAGTGTGGCAAACACCAGGGATTCACTGATGTCATGTCACATTAATACCCCTTATAAGAGGAAAGTAAAAATAGGTGAGATAAATACATATTATTATTTGACTTGGCTATTATTATTATTATTATTATTTTTATTATTATTAATTTTATTATTATTATTATTATTATTATTATTATTATGCACTATAATTATTATTATCATTTGAGTACAATTTCAGTACCTAATATTACTGTCAGAACACAGATTGGCTATGAAATCACAAGAATTACTACAAATTGTAATTATCAGAACATAAAAATTATATAAAATAATAAAAAAATGAGAAAAAAGGTATATCGGCAACGATTCTGCAAGCGGCAGGACTCCTGTTGCTGTCAGGTGAGCATCCAGAGCCAACTTCTCCGCCTCATATCTCGGTAACTACTGACCCTAGATTTTTTTTTTTATTCTTTAACACTTAACCCTTTCAGGGTCCAAGGGGGGTCTCCGAAACTCGTTCTCAGGGTCCAAGAATTTAAAAAAATAAAAAAATGAAATGATAGAGAATCTTTTTCCGATCATAACCCCACAAAAATTATGAAATTTGATCGAAAACTAACGGAATTATGCTTTCGCGAAGTTAGCGGTAGCCATGACACTTACGCATCGGCGATTTCGCCACTTTGAGCCCTATTTTCGGCAAATTCCAATGTTTCAGTCAACTAAAATTAGAGCTATTTCACTAGAACTCCATTTCTTCTATCGATTGAGTACACGAAACCGCCTATTTATCAATTACAACTACCCAAAATAGTGGTCTGAAAACTGCAATTTGGCCAATTTCACACAAATTTCAAACGATGCCAATTTCAAAATAGGGTCCAGAATAAACAAGGCAGACATTCCTGGCACTAAAATAACGTCTTCTCTGTTCATTAGTCAGGTTTCCAGGCCCCTCTTACATTACTTTTGCTTTTCATTTTGAATTTTTATTCTCACAAAAAAATAGAAGATTTACTGTTATGTATACAACTGCATCATTGTAAAAATAGTATAAATAACATTAGAGCACTTGTGCATGAATATTAGACGTGCCAGTTGATGTGTATTGGATGCATGGTGTGATTTGTTTACTCTTGAACATCGTCAAAAATCGAACATTTTCGCTACTTTGAGCTCAATTTCAAAGTACTTGTCGTTGTCAAACCAATCAAAATCATCTCCATTTCTGTAATATATCTTCCAATCTATCAAATGAGACCAAGAAAACAAGAATACATCAATAAATACCATAAGAAAATAGACTGCAAAGTCGCTGTTTTAAGCCAAAAACACGGTCAGAGTTTTTTTTTTCCTCATTATGCACTGTGTGGTGCAGGAATTTTTTTATACTGCGCACACTGACCACACAGACCCATTCTATCACATCTAGGCCTAACAGCCTGTTTCTGCTTGATTTGAGGGCGCTAGAATTTAGGCGTACTAGTACGTCAATAACCCCAGGGCGTAAGCTGTATTAGTACGTCAATAACCCTGAAAGGGTTAAAAAAAGGTGATTTTCATTTCTATAAAAAAAAAAAAAAATCGAAATATTCGGGGCAGTAGCGGTAAGAACGTATATATACGTTTGGACCGTTTAAGGGTTAATATAATTTTTAATGTGCCTCAGAGTGATTATTATTGTGTTATTATTATCGTTATTAATTTGGCATCTTCAAGACTAATAACACACACTTAGTGATTTTAATGTGTTCCTGCACGCCAGAACAGGCGCAAGTTGTGGAGTTTAAAGCAGTTAAGTTCAGTGACAAAGTGTAGCGATTAAGCGATAGAAAAAGGACAAAACGAAATAAACTCCTGACAGCATAAGCCGCTCTGCCTATCTTCTGCAAGGTATGTAAATGGTGTATGTACACTTGTTCATTTGTACATTATGGTTTTCTTATGAAAGAAGTGATATAATGCAGTTAGCATTACAAACTCCGTTTTCTCTTATACTAACACGTCTGAAGGAGGAAAGAATGGGAAGAATGCCCGCCAGCACCTTCCTCCCCCGCCACCACATTCGTAATGACATAAATATTTTATTCATTCTAGAGTGTATATCTGTTTTTATGTTATTTATATTGTTTATTATGTCATATTAGATGAATTGTTATAGATAAATAAGCCGTAGAGTTGATAATAGCATCATAGTGAAGTACTATTTTGTCATGCCTCCTGACAGCAGGAACGAATTAATTGTATATCCATTGTATTTCTTATGGGAAATATTGATTCAATTTTCGAACATTTTGAGTTAAGATCAAGCTCCTGGAACGGATTATGTTTGATTTCCGAGGGTCAACTGTATGGATTGCACAACACTATCACCACTAGCTGTTTTTCGTTTATCCACACCAACAACAATTTCTCCATAGTATTTTCAATTGACTGTGGTCTCTGTTTTGTTATTGTATTTACCCCTTTCACAACATTAGCTTCTGTGATTTCTTTTCTCTTCACCACAGTGGAACTGATGGTTGATGGGGCCTTATTTTATATCCTGCCGAGCTCGGCAATACGTACGCCACTATCATATTTTTCTATTATTTCTTTCTTCAGTTCTACGGTGTTCCTCATTTTCTTTACCAAAGGACTGGCACTAGGAGCTTTCTTTGGGCCCATGGTGGCTTATTTAGTAGTCACACAACAATCAAGGGCCAAAAGCAATGGATTGTTAACCCTTTGGGGGTCGACAGGCCTTGTTGGAAACCTGTTCTCAGGGTTGAAAAATATTCAGAAATTTTTTTTATGAAATTTTTGCGATCAATACTTATGGAGATATGGAGGCTTCAAGTTGACAGAAATTGAACCGCTTATGGCAACATCGCTGACTTCCAGTTGGCTGGTAAACTGTTTTTTATTTTTTTTTAGTTTTCTTATCATTTTTTTTTTTTTCAAATAACTTTTATGGCCTGTGAGACCAATATAAGTGCTGTTTTTTAAATATTCACTTGTTGAATATTACACAATAATGGCATAAAGTTTGTTCTCATTATTTTGTTTACAAAACATATTTACAACAATGTACAATGTAAAATAATGTTTAGTACTATTGTTCAATCCTATATATGTATACACATATAGAGTCACTGCACATGTTCATAGAAGTTCTGCGGCCTGTGGAAGTCTTTGAAACATGGTGTCATGGACAGTGGTGTTTCACATTCTTCACACATAAAATGAGTGTCTTTGCGTTACTTGGGCGTCTTTTGTATGTGCACAGACATAACACTTCTTCTGAGCCTTTTTCTTGCAAGCAGTAGCAGGCAGTTTCACTAGGAAGTGTTCACCATGCCTCAGACGAGAGGGTAGTTGTAGGTAATTTCGTGGGCGGTTTTCTATTGCAGGTGGTGTTCCTTGGTACTTGGTGATTATTTGTCTGATGACAGACAAACAAAATTCACCATATGGTGGTTTGTTTGTGGTCTTCAACTTATAAATATTATAAGCATTGAGCATGGAAATGTACAGAATGTGAAAAAAGAGTTTTATGTACCACTTATAACTCTTTTGAACACAATCAGCAAACCCAATCTGCATGTCACATTTGTCCACTGAACGCATATTGAGGGTGTAGTCCATCACAGCTGCAGGTTTTAGAATGGGTTCATTGGTCTCTCTATTCTGCCTGCCACTGTCTGCCATTTCATTAGGGTGAACTGATGACAACAGTACGACATCTTGTTTGTCATGCCACCGAAATGCCATGATATCATTGGCAGCAAACGCCTGCACCTCACCTCTACGAGTGCCTGCATTGAACCTAGGCATATGCTTATGATTTGCACGCACTGTATCGCACACATCTGTCATGTTCACTCGCAAAAAATCACTGAGGGAGGGGCTTATGTACCAGTTATCAGTATATAATATATGCCCCTTACCAAGATATGGTTCCATTATTGTTCTAACCACATCACCAGAGATACCCAGTACAGTGGTCCCTTGGTTTTCGTGTTTAATCCGTTCCAGAGGGATCGTCTAAAACTGAAATCAACGAAAACTGAAGCCATTTTCCCCATAAGAAATAATGTAAATTCAATTAATCCGTTTCAGACACCCAGGAGTATTAACAAAAAATAATTTTTTAGAGATTAAATATAGATTTACATACAGAAAAGAATAACAAATAAATATAAAGCACCAATAACATGTATAAATGAACATTTAACATCACACTTACTTTTATTGGCGACTCTTGTTGGTGTATGGAAGATGGAGAGGAGGAGAGAGGGAGGTGAGTTTATTGTTGGGAGGCAGGACAAAATGCTTCAATTTGACACTAATATCAGCTTTACGGCTTAGTTATCTATCACAATTCATCTAATATGACATAATAAACAATATAAATAACATAAAAACCTGATATACACTCTAGAATGAATAAAATATGTGTCATTACGAATGTGGTGGCGGGCATACTCGGTCCAGCTATGAAAACATCTTCCTATTCTTTCCTCCTTCAGATGCATTAGCATAAGAGAAAACTGAGTTTGTAATGCTAACTGCATTAGATCACTTCTTTCCAGTCGCTTCAAGGAGTGAACAGAAATCATTCCTGTCCAGGCTGGCTGGTAACAACAGCAGCAACAACAACAACAACAACTGGTTTGTTGACAAAACTCCCAAAACTTCTACACTCTCATTCTCTCTCGTTTATTCATTTAATCTTGTTTACTCACCTCTCACTCTACATTAAGACTGCCTCTTACCACCACTGCCTTTCATCACCACTGCCTTTCATCACCACTGCCTTTCATCACCAATGCCCCTCTCCACCATTGCCTCTCATCACCATTGCCTCTCATCACCATTGCCTCTCATCACCACTGCCTCTCACCACCACTGCCTCTCACCACCACTGCCTCTCATCACCACTGCCTCTCATCACCACTGCCTCTCATCACCATTGCCTCTCATCACCACTGCCTCTCACCACCACTGCCTCTCATCACCACTGCCTTTCATCACCACTGCCTCTCACCACCACTGCCTCTCACCACCATTGCCTCTCATCACCACTGCCTCTCATCACCACTGCCTCTCACCACCACTGCCTCCCATCACCACTGCCTCTCACCACCAATGCCTCTCATCACCACTCTCTCACCACCACTGCCTCTCATCACCACTGTCTCTCACCACCACTGCCTCTCACCACCACTGCCTCTCATCACCACTGCCTCTCACCACTTTGCTACGATTTCTTCTTTAATTCTATGGTGTTCCTCACTTTCTTTACCAAAGGACTGGCACTAGGAGCTTTCTTTGGGCCCGTGCTGGCTTATTTAGCAGTCACACACAATAATCAAAGGCCAAAAACAATGGATTGTTAAGAAATGTTTTGTATGAACTCGCAAGATAATGTTCACTCAACCAGAAACAATGCTACACTGCCTGAGAATGTGCGTGGAAGGCGGGTTTGTATGTGCGCTGGGCCCTGGACAAGGTTCCGTACCATGAACGAAAATGGAGGGAATCACACGAAAACATAGGTAAATTTTCCCCGAAAAAACTGCACGAAAATGGAAACACACGAAAACAGAGATACATGAAAACGGAGGGACCACTGTAACTTCTGGTATCTTTCAATGTATTACTTCCAGTGTACACAATAATATCCAATACAAGACCACTGTAGCAATCACAAAGCACAAACAACTTTATACCAAAGTGTTTCCTTTTGCTTGGTATATACTGCTTGAATGACAGTCTACCTTTGAACAGAATCAAAGACTCCTCAATAACAAGCTTCCTGAAAGAATAAAAATACATATTAAATTTCTCTTTCAGATACAGAAACACATTCCTAATCTTATATAACCTGTCGTTTCTGTCAGGCCTGGTTTTGTCTGAGAAATGTAACATACGTGACAGTAGCACAAATCAATTCACTGGTATAATATCACTGAAAGCTGGTGTTGCAATCAATCGGTCTGTCGACCAGTATGATTTGACACGGTGCTTATACACATGTGGCATAAGCATTATTGTGGCAAAGAAAAAGACATCTCAGCCACAGTTGTCTCCTTCCACTGGTGTAGACATGATTTTGGTGAAAGAATTGTGTTTGACATGGTGTAATCAAAGTATCTGTTGCTTTCCCTGATAATAATTTCCATCAGGGGTTCGTCAAAGAATAACTCAAAACATTCCAGTTCAGTGGCATTGTTCCCAAGTGGACAAGATGGGCGTATTCCACTTTGACTTTCATCAAACTGATGGGGATTGGTAATAAAATTCTCTGGTTCCTCCCAATCCCAGGTGCGGTCTGCTGGTGGGTACTGGATATTTACAGGTGGTTGTGGGGGTTGTGGAGGTTGTGGTTGTGGTGGTTGGTGGGTGGGTGAGGGTGGCCTTTGTTGTTGCTGAGCTGACTCAGCGGCATGGGTGGCAGCATGGTCCACTGCTGGTGCCTCACGCCTGGTACCACCACTACCACCACCAGATGCATCCACATTTCTGATCCCAATTGCAACACTATCATCTTCATTTTCACTATCACTTCCTGTTGTACGCCCACGGATATTTGTTCATTATTTGTTATTAACCCTTAGAATGTTTCGGTTGTATATACAGTAGACCCTCGGTTTTCGTTGAAAATTCTTTCCAGAATGCTGTTCGAGTGCCGTTACCGAACGAATTTGTTCTCATAAGGACAAATGTAAATTAGATTAGTCATTTCAGACCCACAAATATACACTTAAAAAAGCTCTTACAAAAATACACTTACATAATTGTTCGAGTTTGGAGGTGAACGAAAACCGAGGGTCCACTGTATACATCTTACGAGCCACTGTTTCGGACGTATATATACTCACAAATTCTAGCGGCTTCAAATCAAGCGGGAGAAAGCTGGTAGGCCCACATATGAGAGATGGGTCTGTGTGGTCAGTGTGCGCTGTATAAAAAAAATCCTGCAGCACGCAATGCATAATGAGAGAAAAAAACGGACCGTTTTTTTTGGATTAAAACGCCGTCTTTGAGGTGTATTTTCGTATAGTATTTATGGTTGTATTCTCTTGTTTATGGTCTCATTTGATAGAATGGAAAACATACTACGGAAATATAGATGAAAACGACCTTGAAATTGAGCTCAAATTAGGGGAAATGTTCAATTTTTGCAAATGTTCAAGAGTAAACAAATCACGCCACGCGTCCAATACACATCAATCGGCGAGTCTAATATTCTTTCACAAGTGCACTGATATTATTTATACCATTTTTACAATAATGCAATAGTCTGCATAACAGTAAATCTTCTATTTTTTGTGTGAATAAAAAGTCAAAATATAAAGCAAGAGTAATATAAGAGGGGCCTAAAGATGTGACTAATGAACAGATAACATCTTATTTTAGTGCCAGGAATGTCTGTATTGTTTATTCTGGACACTATTTTGAAATTGACAACTTTTTTATTTTGCATGAAATTTGCCAAATTGCCAATTTCTGACCACTTTATTGGGTAGTTGAAATCGGTAAATTGGTGGTTTCTTGTACTCAATCGATAGAACAAATGGAGTTCTAAAGAAATAGCTATGATTTTGGTCGACTGGAACAATGGAATTGGCCGAAAATAGGGCTTAAATTTGGCGAAATTGACGATGCGTATATATCGCCGAGATCACTGACTTTGCGAGAGCGTAACTCTGTAAGTTTTCAATCTAATGTCATTATTTTGGTGTCATTACCATCGGGAAAAGATTCTCTATCATTTCATAAGAAATAATAATTTTTTTTTTTTTTAAATTTTGCGACAACAGGAGAGCACTCAGGATTGAGGGTTGCGACAGTCAAAGGTTTAAACCATAACATGTATATACAATATTTTACGATGTTTTCATGTGTTTTATGATCGTTCATGGTTCAATAGGTACAGTGGACCGTCGGAAATCGAACGGCTCGACAATCGAACATATCCGAAATAGAACAAGAAAATCGATATCAACAATCAAACAAAATATCACTAATCGAACAAGTGCGTATCAGACCTTTCCACCCAGGCACGCTTGGGTGAGTCAGCGCGCAGGCGTGGAGAGCCAGTCTCGCATTGTTTACACTTGAGAGAACAATACCCTGCACGCTCATCCAAACATTTCACAATTAATTAATTGTTTGGAGTTTGTTCATTAAGTCGACTGTGAAATAAGCTATCATGGGTCAAAGGAAAGTTCCTAGTGGTACCCCTGTGGTGAAGAAAGTGAGAAACACCATAGAGGTAGAGGGTAGAGGCAGGCAGGGGTAGAGGCAGGCAGCGGTAGAGAAGAGGCAGGCAGATGTAGAGGCAGGCAGGGGTAAAGGCAGGCAGCAGTAGAGGAAAGTCAGGGGTAGAGGCTGGCAGCGGTAGAGGAAAGGCAGGGGAAGAGGCAGGCAGCGGTAGAGGAAAGGCAGGGGAAGAGGCAGGCAGCGGTAGAGGAAAGGCAGGGGAAGAGGCAGGCAGGGGTAGAGGCAGGCAGGAGTAGAGGCAGGCAGGGGTAGAGGCAGGCAGGGGTAGAGGAAAGGCAGGGGAAGAGGGGCAGGGGAAGAGCAGGCAGGGTAGAGGCAGGCAGCAGTAGAGGAAGGCAGGGGAAGAGGCAGGCAGGGGTAGAGGCAGGCAGCAGTAGAGGAAAGGCAGGGTAGAGGCAGGCAGGGGTAGAGGCAGGCAGCGTAGAGGAAAGGCAGGGAAGAGGCAGGCAGGGGTAGAGTCAGGCAGGGTAGAGGCAGGCAGGGGTAGAGGAAGGCAGGGGTAGAGGCAGGCAGGGGTAGAGGTAGGCAGTGGTAGAGGAAAGGCGCAGGGGTAGAGGAAAGGCAGGGATAGAGGCAGGCAGGGGTAGAGGCAGGTAGTGGTAGAGGCAGTCTTAATGTAGAATGAGAGGTGAGTAAACAAGATTAAATGAATAAATGAGAGAGAATGAGCGTGTAGAAGAGGTTCGCGAGTTTTGTAAACAAACCAGTTGTTGTTGCTGTTACTAGCCTGGACGCTAATGATTCTGTTAACTCTGTGAAGCCGACTGGAAAAACATCTCATATTTATGTTAATTAATATGTTTATATGTTATGTAGCATGTTTATTATATAATTTTGAAAAAAAATATCATAAAGGGATTAAGCCAACTGTCTATATTAACGTTTTATATGCCTCAGAGTGATTATTATTGTGTTATTATTATCGTTATTAATATGGCATCTTCAAGACTAATATCACACACTTAGTGATTTTAACCCTTTCTGGGTCGGTGCCGTACTAGTACGTTTTACGTGCCAGGGTTGGTGCCGTACTAGTTCGCGTAAATTCTAGCGGCCTCAAATTAAGCAGGAAACGGCTGGTAGGCCTACATATGAAAGAATGGGTCTGTGTGGTTAGTGTGTGCAGTATAAAAAAATTCCTGGAAGATATATAACAGAAATAGAGATGATTTTGATTGGTTTGACGATGACAAGTACCTTGAAATTGAGCTCAAAGTAGTGAAAATGTTAGATTTTTGCCGATGTTCAAGAGTAAACAAATCACACCATGCATCCAATACACATCAACTGGCGAGTCTAATATTCTTGCACAAGTGCGCTGATATTATTTATACCGTTTTTACAATAATGCAGTTGTATACATAACAGTAAATCTTTTAGTTTTTGTGAGAATAAAAATTCAAAATGGAAACCAAAAGTAATGTAAGAGGGGCCTGGAGATGTGTCTAATGAGCAGAGATGTTATTTTAGTGCCAGGAATGTCTGCCTTGTTTATTCTGGACCCTTTTTTGAAATTGGCATCATTTGAAATTTGTGTGAAATTGGCCAAATTGCCATTTTCTGACCACTTTTTTGGGTAGTTGAAATTGGTAAATGGGCGGTTTCTTGTATCAATCGATAGAAGAAATGGAGTTCTAGCGAAATAGCTATGATTTTAGTAGACTGGAACATTGGAATTGGCCAAAAATAGGGCTCAAAGTGGGCGAAATCGCCGATGTGTAAACATCGTTGAGACCGATAACTTCATGAGAGCATAATTCCGTAAGTTTTCCATAAAATTTCATACTTTGGTGTCGTTATGATTGTAAAATGATTCTCTATCATTTCATAAGAATTTTTTTTTTCCTAAAAATTTTCGACCCTGAGAACAAGTTTGGGAGAAGGCCTGTCAACCCTAAAGGGGTAATGTGTTCCTGCATGCCAGCACAGGCACAAGTTGTGGAGTTTAAAGCAATTAAGTTCAGTGACAAAGTGTAGCATTAACCCTTTCGGGGTCGGTGCCGTACTAGTACGTTTTACAAGCAGGGGTTGGTGCCGTACTAGTATGCGTAAATTCTAGCGGCTTCAAATCGAGGGGGAGAAAGCTGGTAAGCCTGCATATGATAGAATGGGTCTGTGTTAAGTGTGCGCAGTAGGAAAAAAATCTATGCACCCTCATTGCATTGTGGGAGTGGTAATTCAGTACACCTTTGTCACCAAGCCATGCGGTAAGGAATACCTCACTTCCGCAGTGTGAGTGGTAGGGAAGGCAGTGGGGGGAGTGGGGAAGACAGTGGGGGGAGTGGGGAAGACAGTGGGGGTGGGGAAGACAGTGGGGGTAAGGCTGGCTGGCTGGCTGTCTGGCTGGCTGGCTGGCTGACCAGCTGGCTGGCTAGCTAGCTGGCTCTGTCACACAGGTACACATAAATACATAGTGTAAATTACAGAGGGTAAATACATAGTGTAAATTACCTAGGATAGCCCAAACAAATCCAGACTGGCAAATAATATATCAGGACTCGGATGTGGCAGTGTTGGTTCAATAGTGACTGTCTCTGAGACAGACAGAAAGACAGACAGACAGGCAGATAAAACAGTGAAAACAAATAAAGGGAAGGCTGAGTATCCTCATTTGTCAAATGTCATCACTCTTGATAAGACGAGGGTAACTCCTGGTTGGCTGGCAGGGAGAGAAGGAGGCAGGCAGGGGTTGAGGCAGGCAGGCGAAGGCATCAAATGTCAACAGTAATTAGTTTAGCGATAATAAATAAGATAAGAGGACCCTCACCCCTCTTCAAATGTCACTTTTGTAATTAGATTACTGATAAGACTGACATTTACACCTTCCTTCAATAATAATAATAATAATATAATAATAATAATAATAATAATAATTATTATTATTATAATATTCTCACGTGTATCCTAGGTAATTTACACAATGTATAATTGTATTTATGTGTTCCTATGAGATAGAGAGACAGCCAGCCAGCCGGCTGACCATCCATGCAACCAGCTGTTCAGCCAGCTGGTCAGGTAGCCAGCCAGTCAGCTGGTCAGCTAGCCAGCCATGGCCAGCCAGCCAGCCGGTCAGCCAGCTGGTCAGCCAGCCTGCCAGCCAGCCAGCCATGCAGCAGCCACCCAGCCAGCCACTGGTCAGCAAGCAAGCATGCCAGCTGGCTGGGCATCCATCCAGCCACCCTGGCTGGCCATCCATCCAGCCAGCTCAGCCAGCCAGCCAGCTAGCCAGCCAGCCAGTCGACTGACCATCCATCCAGCCAGCTGTTCAGCCAGCCAGCCAGCTGGTCAGCCAGTCAGCCAGCAGTTATTGTGTAGTATACAAGGAGTGTATATATACAAAATATGGTTTATATTGGTCTCACAGGACATAAAAGTTACTTGAAAAAATAAAATATTAAAAAATAAAAGAAAAAAGTAGAAAAAAAATAAATAAACTATTACCAGCCAACCGGAAGTCACTGATGTTGCTGTCAGAGGTTCAATTTTGGTCAACTTGAAGCCTCCATATCTCCGTAAGTATTGATCGCAAATATGTTTTGTTTAGCCATTTAGATTTAGAAAACAAAACTCTATCATTTCATAAGATAAAATAATTTTTTTTTTCCGAATATTTTTTTCTATCGCTATTAAGCGATAGAAAAAGGACGAAACAAAATAAACTCCTCACAGCATAAGCCACTCTGCCTATCTTCTGCAAGGTATGTAAAATAATAAGATAAGATTTCTTGAATTTTTCACCTCGGAGGGTTAGCCACCCAGGATAACCAAAGAAAGTTAGTGTGTCATCGAGGACTCTGTTTTATTTCCATTGGGGTCCCTCCAGGATGCGACCCACACCAGTCGACTAACACCCAGGTACCTATTTGCTGCTAGGTGAACATGACAATAGGTGTAAGGAAACACGTCGAAATGTTTCCACCCCTCCGGGAATTGAACCCGGGCCCTCCGTGTGTGAAGCGAGAGCTTTAGCCACCAGGCCACCGGGGCCACCAGCCACCAGGCCACTGGTGTATGTACACCTGTTCATTTGTACATTATGGTTTTCTTATGAAAAAAGTGATCTAATGCAGTTAGCATTACAAACTCCGTTTTCTCTTATACTAACACGTCTGAAGGAGGAAAGAATGGGAAGATGTTTTCATAGCTGGACCAAGTATGCCTGCCACCACTTTCATAATGACATACATATTTTATTCATTCACACACAATAATCAAATGCCAAAAACAATGGATTGTTAAGAAATGTTTTGTATGAACTCACAGAATAATGTTCACTCAACCAGAAACAATGCTACACTGCCCGAGAATGTGGGTGGGAGGCGGGCTTGCGGGCTTTGTTTGTGCGCTGGTCACTGGACAGGTTCCATACCATCGATGAAAATGGAGCCAATATTTCCATGAAAAAAGTCAGCGAAAACTGAAATCGGCAATAACGGAGATAAGCGAAAACGGAGGATCACTGTACATATGACATTTAAACCGCTCCAAGTGATTATTTATTATGATTATTATTATTATTATTATTACAGTGGACCCCCGAGTTTCGTAAAAACTTCACTCTTGAAGTCTGCTCAAGCGCCATTACCGAACGAATTTACTCCCTTAAGGAAAAATGTCACGTAGGTTAGTCTATTTCAGACCCCCAAAAATACACTTTCACAAGCAATGACAATATTATACTTACATAATTGTATGATTTCCGGGGTTTACGAAACTCGGGGGTCCACTGTATTATTACCATCGACACGTTCACTGAGTTTAATCATTCAGGTTCTCCCACTAGTCTATTTCATGCCATACGAGAACTTGGGTCATGGAAACAGGCAGCGCGGTGTCTCAGCGTCAAGTATCTCAGACTCCTTCCTACAGCCACTCAGTTCACTAGCTTTCACTGTCTCCAGGACTACATATTTGTACAAATTTGCACTTTATTGTGTATCCCATAGTACAAATGTCAGCAAAAAAGGAAGATCTTGACTTCACTTTAAGGCAGCGCCAAGGAACAAAGGAAGGCTCTCGATCTTGAGGTGAAAATGAAGATTATAAACGAGTATGAAACTGGTAAGAAAGTGCAAGTGAAAAGCTGATGACTTGCAGCTGGTGCATTCTACCATTTCCACTATCTTGCAGGATAAAGATAGAGTGAAAGAGGCAGTGAAAGCATCGACAGGATTTCAAGCCATAATATCTAGGCAGCGGAAGCATGATAAAACACCCAAATTAATAAAAACTGACGTATATGGAGAGGTATTGGAGGGTGTGCTGGACTATACGAGAGAGAGGGAGAAGGCACGAGCAGTCTCTCTCAGTAACTCATGCTTCACTGTGATGTACGGATGTGTAAGCTCACAGCACTATAAAATATCGTATAATTATACTATTACTATCATTAAAGGTTATCTACCTATCATATTTATTCCAGAATAATATTAGGTATAACATAAATAACATAGAAGCTTGATAACGATGCCAAAATTAATAAAAACTGACATTACATAGAGAGGTATTGAAGGGCTGAGGGCGAGGATGGATAAAATAAAGAAGTGACCGTGACCATAACAGAAAACGTTACACTCCTGAAGGGTAAATATAGAAGATTACTCTTAGCCTATGCAAAGACTGAAGAAAGTGCGATTTTCTCAAAAAAAAAAAAAAAAAAAAAAGTAATCAGCCATGCAGGCATTTCCTGGAATATCTCGGAAGTAAGTCATTGACCTATTTCATGTTGTATTACAGTTAACCCTTTCAGGGTTTCGGCCGTACTAGTACGGCTTACGCACCAGGGTTTTTGACGTACCAGTATGCCTAAATTCTAGCGCCCTCACATCAAGCGGAAACAGGCTGGTAAGCCTAGATGTGAGAGAATGGGTCTGTGTGGTCAGTGTGCGCAGTATAAAAAAAAATCCTGCAACAGTGCGTAATGAGGAAAAAAAACTCCGACCGTGTTTTTGGTTTAAAACAGCAACTTTGCAGTCTGTTTTCGTATGGTATTTATGGTTTTATTCTCGTTTTCTTTGTCTCATAACAGAAAACCTTCTATTTTGTGTGAGAATAAAAATTCAAAATGGAAAGCAAAAGTAATGTAAGAGGAGCCTGGAGACATGACTAATGAACAGATAAAATGTTATTTTAGTGCCAGGAATGTCTGTCTCGTTTATTCTGGACCCTATTTTGAAATAGGCATCTTTTGAAATTTGTGTAAAATTGGCCAAATTGCCAATTTCTGACCACTTTATTGGGTAGTTCAAATCGGTAAATTGGCAGTTTCTTGTACTCATTGATAGAACAAATGGAATTCTAGTGAAATAGATCAAATTTTAGTAGACAAACATTGGAATTGGCCGAAAATAGGGCTCAAAATGGGCGAAATCGCCGATGCGTAAATATCGTTGATACTGCTAACTTTGCGAGAGAATAATTTAGTTAGTTTTTCATCAAATTTCATACTTTTGGTGTCATTATGATCGGAAAAGGATTCTCTATAATTTCATAAGAAAAAATAATATTTTTTTTCTGAAAAATTTGCGGCCGTGAGAACGAGTTTGGGAGAGGGCCTTGCGACCCTGAAAGGGTTAATAATAAACAGATTAAAAGGAATTTCCAGCACATAAAATGAATGTCTAGTTCACCGAGATTAGTCACTCCGAATATTTTGAAAAAAAAAAAAAAAATTAACCCTTTGACTGTCGCAACCCCTAATCCTGAGTGCTCTCCTGTTGTCGCAAAATTTTTGAAAAAAAAAAAAAATTATTTTTTCTTATGAAATGATAGAGAATCTTTTCCCGATGGTAATGACACCAAAAGTATGAAATTTGATGGAAAACTTATTGAATTACGCTCTCTCAAAGTTAGTGATCTCGGCGATATATACGCATCGGCAATTTCACCGACTTTGAGCCTTATTTTCGGCCAATTCCATTGTTCCAGTCGACCAAACTCATAGCTATTTCTTTAGAACTCCATTTGTTCTATCGATTGAGTACAAAAAAACACCAATTTACCAATTTCAACTACCCAATAAAGTGGTCAGAAATTGGCAACTTGGCCAATTTCATGCAAAATAAAAAAGTTGTCAATTTCAAAATAGGATCCAGAATAAACAATGCAGACATTCCTGGCACTAAAATAAGATGTTATCTGTTCATTAGTCACATCTTTAGGCCCCTCTTATATTACTCTTGCTTTCTATTTTGATTTTTTATTCACACAAAAAATAGAAGATTTATCGTTATGCAGACTATTGCATTATTGCAAAAATGATATAAAAAATATCAGTGCACTTGTGAAAGAATATTAGACTCACCAATTGATGTGTATTGGACGCATGGCGTGATTTGTTTACTCTTGAACATTTGCAAAAATCGAACATTTCCCCTAATTTGAGCTCAATTTCAAGGTTGTTTTCATCAAGAAACTAAACAAAATCATCTATATTTCTGTAGTATTTTTTCCATTCTATCAAATGAGACCATAAAAAAGAGAATACAACCATAAATGCTACAGTAGATCGTCATTTAGCACGGTAGTTACATTCCTGAAAATGTCGTGTTAGATAATTTCGTGTTAGATAATTAAAAGAACTTATGGAAAAATATTGTTACATTCTTGGGAGTCCCAAAAAAAAAAAAACCAAGTTTTTTTTAGACCAACAGTTCTTGCAAAAATTGAAGGTGAATATGTAATTGTAGTTCATTGTCGTGATATATTACTGCTTAAGACTACAAATGCAATAGAAATAGTACTTCTTACCTTAAATTGTGGGTAATGATGTTTGTGGATGGTTGTGAAGAGAATGGATATGGATGGTGTGGCCCTACTGGGATGAGGTGGATGGTTGTTGTTTGTCGGCAGAAGTGGATGGTAGAGATTCTGGTACTAAAGTCGATGGTTGTATTGGAGTGTGCATAAATGCTGTAATAGATCTCTGGGCTCTTTTACCCTGCAGTACATTATACAGCTGACGGTAAGGCATCATCAGCTGGTCTAGACCCAGTTTCAAAGCACTGCTTCTAGATTTGTTATTGTATAATTATACTATTACTATCAATAAAAAATATCTACCTATCATATTTATTCCAGGATAATATTAGGTATAACATAAATAATGTAGAAGCATGATAAAGATGCATAAATTAATAAAAACTGACATATAGGTATTGAAGGGTGGGCGGGGCTGAGAGCGAGAAGTGGAGCAGTGTCTCAGTTGCTCATGGACCATCATGGCGTGAGGATATGTTAGCTCACGGCACTATAAAGTATTGTAAAATAATACTATTACAGTGGACCCCCGAGTTACGAGCACCCTGGAAATCATACAATTATGTAAGTACAGTGGTACCCCGACTTACGATATTTTTTCATTCCAGAATGCTGTTCAAGTGCCATTACCAAATGAATTTATCTCCATAAGAAATGATGTAAAATAGACTAGTCCTTTTAGACCCCCAAAATTACACTTACAAAAGCATTTAAAAAAATCAACTTACATAAAAGGGTGTGTTTGGGGACCATCGTAAGTCGGGGTACCACTGTATAATATTGAAAGTGCGTGTGGAAGTGTATTTTTGGGGGTCTGAAATAGACTAACCTACGTGACATTATTCCTTAAGGGAGTAAATTCGTTCGGTAATGGCACTTGAGCAGGCTTCTGGAATGAATTATGCTCGTTACTCGGGGGTCCACTGTACTATCAATAAAGGTTATCTACCTATCATATTTATTCCAGCATAATATTCGGTATAACATAAATATCGTAGAAGCATGATAAAGATGCACAAATTAATAAAAACTGATATTATATTCGTAGAGTATTGAATGGTTGGCGGTGCTATGAGGGAGACGGGCTAGCAGTCTCTCTCAGCTCAGTTACTCACGGACCACCATGGCGTGTGGAGGTGTGAGCTCACCGCACTAAAATATTGTAATACTAATACTTATTATTACTTCAATAAGTTACCTACCTATCATATTTATTCCAGAATAATATTAGGTATAACATAAATAACGTAGCAGCATGATAAAGACGCCCAAATTAATAAAAATATGACAGAGATAATGAAGGTTGGAGCGTCAGCCCATAAACAAAGCCATTGTTTATGGGCAAGTGACCATCACCTCACACACCAGCCAGGATACTTCCCCACACAAACCAGCCAGGATACTTCCCCACACAAACCGGCCAGGATACTTCCCCCACACAAACCAGCCAGGGTACTTCCCCACACACACAATTTTATTTGAGTTGGACTTGAGCATGAGTGAATAGAATTATCGAAGCTTATTGCTTGGGGAGCATTGAAAATTTTGTTGGGCAAATATTCTGTTAGTGGGATGGTTTGTGAAGGACCTGCGGGCTCAATTTTTTTCCCCCCTCCCGCAAACTATGTAATATAATTTTTACGTCGTGTTAGATAATAATGTACCGCAATTCTTCAATCGTGCAATACCCGTAACGTGCAACATAATCTCGTGCTAAATGACGATCTACTGTATACGAAAATACACCTTAAAGACGGCGTTTTAATCCAAAAACATGGTCAGAGTTTTTTTTATCTCATTATTCACTGCGTGCTGCAGGATTTTTTTTATACAGCGCACAATGACCACACAGACCCATTTCTCATATGTGGGCCTACCAGCTTTCTCCCACTTGATTTGAAGCCGCTAGAATTTGTGAGTATATATACATCCGAAACAGTGGCTTGTAAGACGTATATATACGACTGAAACAGTCAAAGGGTTAAATGAAGAGCGCATTTTTATAAATGTTATAGGCTAAAAAAAAAAAAATTAGGGTCAGTACTTACCGAGATATAAGCCCGTGAAGTGACGCTGGATGCTCACCTGATGGCATCGTTGACTCCTACCGCTTGCAAAAGTGTTGCCAATTTAACTTTTTTTTTCTCGTTTTTATTTTAATTTATAGATTTTTTATGTTCTAATAATTACAATTTATAATAGTTCTTGTGATTTCATAGCCAATCTTTGTTCTGACACTAATAATAGGTACTGAAATAGTCACAATCACACCCACAGGTGAACATTTTCACCTGCCTGGGTCATTTACTATTGTCTAGAAATATATTCAAAGTATTTATAGGTCGCTGCAATGTTTTAAACACGCTGGAGTATACCTTGAAGCATGGTGTTATGACAAGTGTCAGCAAACTGCTGACAGGCAGTGACACTTGATGAATGTGCACTCAGGGAACACTGCTTTATTTGTTTTCACTGTTACACACAAAAATGTTTGTGTCTGTCTGTCTATCTATCTGTCTATCTTTCTGTGTCTGTCTAGCTCTGCTTTCTGTCTGCCTGTGTGCCTTGAGTATATATATATATCCAAGATACGGTACTATGTTCCACAACCAGCTCTCCTTACCCTATATCACTCACTCATTTACCCCTACCTCACCTATGGAATCTGCGCATGGGGCTCTACATCAATAACTCATCTCAGACCACAAATAACACAACAAAAGGCAGCAGTTAGAATGATAACACATTCACACTCCAAACAACATACTCCACCAATATTCAAAAACCTAAACTTACTCACCATACAAGACATCCATACTTTTTACTGTGCCTATTACATACATAGAACACTCTATGCAAATATTAACCCACCACTCAAACTTCTCCTTACCAATTTTAACAGGACACATGACCATAACACTAGACACAGATCACTCTTCGATGTTCCCCGTGTCCATCTAACACTATGTAAAAACTCAATGCATATAAAAGGCACGAAAATTTGGAATTCATTACCTGTCATTGCCAAAGAAACCCTGCCTGTACCCCAATTCAAAACGATGCTAAAAAACCACCTTCTCACCCAAACCTAAATGCTCAATATCAAACTTTCCCAACAAAGTAGAATAATCACTTAAATGTAAAAAACTTACTAATCACTTAAATGTAAAAACCTGTTATGAATAATACATACTAAGCTAACTGTTTCCATAACATTTACATTATAATGACCACGTAAACTGTAACTGCAATGCAATTAATTGTTTTAAATTGTTATCTCACTCAATTAGTTGCATTGCTACAATTAATTGATATGTCCAACTTATATTCAAACTTTATAACTTAGATACACAATTATACTTATTTTATAAATTATCAACCATAACTTTTTACCATGTAGTCTACAATTAAGTAGTCCTAAGAATTCCCGCAATGCACAGCATATTAGGGGCTTTTGGCATGTACATCTCATCAATACCTATGTATCTTGTCTACCCAACCATGTATCACTGTACCATGTCTCAAGAAAGTATATGAAACTCCTTGAAGAATGGTGTGTTGACAAGCGTCAGATAACTCTTGACAGCCCAGTGACATTTGATATATGTCACCAGTGCTGGAGAGAACGCTCATAAGAACATAAGAACATAACATAAGAAAGAAGGAACACTGAAGCAGGCCTACTGGCCCATGCGAGGCAGGTCCAAGTCTCCAACCGGCTTAAGCCAATGCCCCGACCCAGCCAGGTCAGGTTACATTCACTTAAGGCTGACCTAGTAGCACAAGCTAGTCAGGTCCAGCTCACACCCACCCAGACCCACTCATGTATTTATCTAACCTATTTTTAAAACTACACAACGTCCCAGCCCCTATGACGGTACTCTACAGTTTGTTCCACTCATCCACAACTCTATTACCAAACCAGTGCTTTCCTATATCTTTCCTGAATCTGAACTTTTTCAACTTGAAACCATTGGTGCGAGTCCTGTCTTGGATGGATATTTTCAGCATGCTATTTACATCCCCTTTATTTATTCCTGTTTTCCATTTATACACCTCAGTCATATCCCCCCTAATTCTTCCTTTGTTTTCAATGTTACACACATGTCTGTCTGTCTATATATCTGTCTCTGTCTGTCTAGCTCTGCTTATGTCTGTCTAGCTCTGCTTATGTCTGTCTAACTCTGCTTATCTGTCTGCCTGTGTGTGTGTCTTTCTATCTGCTTGTCTCTCAGTCTCAGAGTGCGGGCTCGTAAACCAACAGGTATTACACATGATGCAGAAGTGACAATGCGTGTTACTTGCCAGTCATGCTTATTATGTCTTATATCTACAAGCATTGTATAGCACTTTGCCTGGACTTTTTGGGTTATCCTAGGTAATTTACACTATGTATAATAACTGTACTTATGTGTACATGTGAGAGAGAGACAGAGATATAGGACAGATAGAGATATAGACTTATAGACAGATAGACATAAATATTTTATTAAACACTATTCATCAGTTCTCACCAAACTAATAAAAAAAGCCAAACAATTGTACTACTCCAGCAGATTCACTGAAACAAAAGGAGATATAAAAAAGACCTGGAAAACACTCTCACAGATTCTGGGCACCCACAAACTAAAAAAAACTAGGGATATTGTCCTAACCAAACCAAATGAAACACCCAGTACTACCACACACACCAGTACACCTCACCCAGTACTACCACACACACCAGTACACCTCACCCAGTACTACCACACACCAGTACACCTCACCCAGTACTACCACACACCAGTACACCTCACCCAGTACTACCACACACACCAGTACACCAGATGTGGTAACCATGACAACAGAAAGACGCGGTAACTATGGCAGCGTAAAGACGCGGTAACCATGACAACGTGATGACGCGGTGGTAACCATGGCAACGTGAAGACTCGGTATCCATGACAACATGAAGACGCGGTAAGCATAGCTTAAGACGCGGTAACCATGACAGCGTCAAGACGCGGTAACCATGACAACGCCATGCGCGCCAAAACACCAGCTGATATGTGGTGCGCGCCAAAACAACACCCGCTTCTCCCATACATTTAAATAACTTGCAAAATATACATAATAGAAACTTCTGGTGCAATATAGTGTATACTAATCTCGTATAACAGTGTCCACTTAGAGTTAAAATTACCCATTTTTTAATAGAGAAAATAGGAAATAAGGGAGGTGTATTTTGAATCAGAAGAATTACGTCAGCAAGAAACACATCAATAAAGTTGAATAAAGTGAAAGTAATAGAAGAGAGGAAGACAGTGTCTTCCTCTGAGGTGAGAACAAGAAAGAATGGAAGAAGAGAATATCAGAAATCTTCTTCCTCGTCGACCAGTCATCTTTAAGAAGGAGAAGAGGTGAGTGTGGCGATAGTAGTGGTGGTGATAGTGGTAGTGGTGGTGATAGTGGTGGTGATAGTGGTGGTGATAGTGGAGGTGGTGATAGTAGTAGTGATAGTGGTGGTGGTGATAGTGGTGGTGATAGTGGAGGTGGTGATAGTGGTAGTGGTGGTGATGATAGTGGTAGTGATAGTGGAGGTGGTGATATTGAGAGCTTAATCACTATCTTACGTATTAAGTATTCCTGACAGATGGTGAACAGGTAACAACCAGTCTTATTTACCCTCGTGTAGTAGGTACACTTGAAACCCTATTAACCAACTAACCAGTCTTAATGAACCTCGTGTAGTAGGCACACTTGAAACCCCATTAACCAACCAACCAGCCTTAATTACCCTCACGAGTAGTAGGTAGACTTGAAACCTTCACTACATCAGCAGTGTGCTGCTGACCTCTATATAACGGCTACACACTTGCCGCAGGCATGTTTCGGTGCACCAGCCGTGGGTGCGGCAGGAGCAGCGCGCCACCGCAGGGACCCACGCCACTATGGGCGTGGCTGCGACGCCCGCACCCGCGCCCGCACACTACCTCAAGAGAGGCCGCAGCCGCGCCCTCCAGCAGGCCTTGAGGGACACAAGGGCCGCAGGTACGTTATTATACCTCCGTAGACCTTAATAATAATTATAATAAAAACAAGAATAATAATAATAATAATGGTAATAATAATAATAATAATAATAATAATAATAATAATAATAATAATGGTAATAATAATAATAATAATAATAATAATAATAATAATAATAATAATAATGGTAATAATAATAATAATAATAATAATAATAATAATAATAATAATAATAATAATAATAATAATAATAATAATAATAATAATAATAATAATAATAATAACAGGTGTACATCAACATGAGTGTAAGAAGCTAGCAGCACTGCCTTCACCAGTACACTACCCTCCAGTACACAGGTTAGTACTGTCCCTCTCTCCCTGTGTATTATATGTGTACAAGCGTAGTCAGAGGTGGTCACAGAGGCTGGTAGTGGTAGTAGTTAGTGGTACTGGTAGTATGAGTGGTACTGGTGTTGCAGGGAGAGTGTGGACTGGGTTAAGAGTAACGTGGACAAGGTGAAGGAGACGTGTTTGACACACTTCACCATCAGAGTGGTCGACCACAAGGAAGGTACTGCATACCCTCTTATACCTTCTGGACGATACCCACACTACGTCTTCAAGAAGGTGAGTGTATGTCTTCAAGAAGGTGAGTGTATGTTTTCAAGAAGATAAGTGTACGTCTTCAA
>WNWK01006558.1:57500-72500 GCA_009830355.1 Cherax destructor
AACCACCATACAACAACCACCATACAACAACCAGCACAACAACCACCATACAACAACCAGCACAACAACAACCACCACAAAACCACCACACAACAACCACCATACAACAACCACCATACAACACCACACAACAACCACCATACAACAACCACCACACAACAACCACCATACAACAACCACCACACAACAACCATACAACAACCACCATACAACAACCACCACACATCCAACACAACAACCACCATACAACAACCACCACACAACAACCATACAAGAACCTCCATACAACAACCACCACACATCCAACACAACAACCACCATACAACAACCAGCACAACAACCACCATACAACAACAACCACACAACAAGCACCATACAACAACCAGCACTACCACCATCCCAACAATTACCATCCTTTACCTAGCTGTCTGAAAGTGAAGAGAGTAAGAGGGTCGCAAGACACAGAGGAGCAACAAGCCACCTTCACCTCTAAGTCACCTGGTCATAAGAGTGAGTCTTGGTGGCAGCTGACCCGCCAGTGTTGCCACCAACACTAACTTTTTATTTTCAACACTGATTTGTAACATCTATTTTACATTAGTGGAGCAACACACACACACACACACACACACATACACAGACACACACACACACACACACACATACACACACAGTGAAGAGGCGGGGCCAGGAGCTATGAATCGACCCCTGCAACCACAATTAGGTGAGTACACACACAAAGTCTAACACTATCACGCTGGCATTAAGCTCGTCCCCCACAACAAAAACATAGCAGGACAAAGGGTACTGGGGATGGTTGGGATAATAAAGAAAGGATCAAGAGTAATGTGGAATAAGGAAGATTTGCAACTCAAAGGAGAAGATATCTATAGAGATGGAGAAGTGGGAGTTACGAGTTGTTGCTGCTGAGGCTAAGGTGCAGAGCCTGGTGGATGACCTGGAAGTGCTGAAGAGGAATATAGAGGAGGACTGATAGGAGCAAGGTGCTGGGTGCAGGAACATCAGCAGACAGTGATGGAATTAAAGGATGGGAAGGAGTAAAAAAGCCCCTTGAGGAAATGATATCAGGCCACCGGGACGTCTGGGAGATGATAAGGAAAACAACCATGGAGATACTTAAATCAGACCCAAAGATATGGAGGGAAACAAAATGGGATGAGAAGAAGAGGTCACTTATTTTTCAGGGGCTCCACGAGGCAGAAGGGAAGACCTATGACGAAAGAAGATGGACAGAGGTAAAAGAGGAGACATAAACCAACTGACAAATTTTCAGACTTGGATGGTACTCAAGAGAAAAGAACAGCCTAATCAAATTGACATTCAAGACAGAAATGGTATGAAATAAGATCCTGCAGAGGAAACCACAACTAAAGGATTCCCCAAAATACCAGCGAGTGTTCCTCGACCACAACAGAACACCAAAAGAATGGTAACTGAGAAAGAAGGCACCAGAGGCAGGAAGGGAAGACAGATAAGAGACTGACAGACAGGGAAGTGCAGCTTCAGGCAGGGGGGAGCAACAAACACAATTGTCCACAGAACCACCCACAGCATCCCCTCAACCACTACCAACCTACTCCAACCAAACACAATAACCAGAAACAAACCACACTTCACACCCAGAGTTCCCCCCCACCCAGCACTAATACCACCACACCACCAGCTTACTATAATATCCAGCCCTGTCTACCACACCCACAGTCTGCATGAACCCCCCCTAACCCACTGAATACAGTTCTGGAAAGGAAGCTGAAGGTATGGTATGGTATAACAAATAACAGTGACAAGTGGCAGGAAAGAATCACCGAGGCATCCTGGACAACATAGCACTCATAGAGACAAAACTCATGGGAGAGATAACAGATGTGATCTTCCTATCTGGACACCAGATCCTGAGGAAAGGTGGGGGAACAGAGGGGAAAGAGGAGGAGGAGTTGCACTGCTCATCAAAAACCAATGAAGTTTTGAGGAGATGGGAGGACAAGTCAGTCAGAGGTGAAGCAGATGGCTACATAGTAGGAACACTTCTAACCTGGGGTCCAAAAGTTATGATAGCGGTGAAGTACAACCCGCCACTGAACAGCAGGAGATCAAGACAAGAATATGACGAGAGCAATGGAACGATGGTGGCAGCACTAGTCGAGGTGGCCAGAAGGGCCCATATAAGCTGGGCAAAGTTACTCATCATTTGGGATTTCAACTATAAGGAGACAGACTGGGAAAATCTGGAGCAACATGGGGGGATCAGAGACGTGGAGAGCCAAGATGCTGGAGGTAGTGCTGGAAAGTTTTATGTACCAACATGTTAGGGACACAACCAGAGATAGAGGAGATGATAAAACAGCAAGGTTGGACCTCATATTCGTCTTGAACAGCAAGGTGAATCACGTGGTCCTGAGTTTTGAATACATAGTAGAGTTAACAACGAAGAGTGAAACAGCACGAGAAGGATTGGAGAAACCAAACTTCTAAACGAGAACTAAACACATATGAGGCAATTCTTGCATGAGGTACAGTGAGGAAGAGCGCTAGAGGGGTAGACAGTAAATGAAATGATGGAATACGTGACTGCAAAGTGCAGGGAGGATGAGAAGTTCGCAACAAGGGGCAACAGAAACAATGGGAAGACCAGAGTGAGCCCATGGTTTACCAGTGTGCTAGAGCATGGAAAAAGTATAGGAGGCAGAGGACTCGGGAAAACAGGGAGTTGAGCCGAAGAGCCAGAAATGAATATGCATGGATACGGAGGAAGGTACAGCGGCAATACGAGAATGACATAGCATCGAAAGCCAAATCTGACCCAAAGTTGCTATACAGCCACATCAGGAGGAAAACAACAATCAAGGACCAGGTGATCAGGCTGAGGAAGGAAGGAGGGGAGCTCACAGAGAACAACCAGGAAGTATGTGAGGAGCACAGGAAGTATGTGAGGATTCCAGCAAACAGAGGGAGTAGGGTACACCAGCAAGTGTTGGACACACTGCACTCAACCAAGGAGGAGGTGAAGAAACTGTTAGGTGAACTAGGTACCTCGAAGGTGGTGGGCCCAGATAACATCTCTCCGTGGGTCCTGAGAGAGGGAGCAGATGTGCTACGTGCACCACTACCAGCAATCTTCAACAAATCTATTGAAAAAGGGCAACTGCCTACGTTGACTCCAGTGCCAGTGTTGGCACCTTGACACCAGAGCCAGTGTTGGCACCTTGACACCAGAGCCAATGTTGGCACCTTGACACCAGAGCCAGTGTTGGCACCTTGACACCAGAGCCAGTGTTGGCACCTTGACACCAGAGCCAGTGTTGGCACCTTGACACCATAGCCAGTGTTGGCACCTTGACACCAGAGCCAGTGTTGGCACCTTAACACCAGAGCTAGTGTTGGCACCCTGACACCAGTGCCAGTGCTGATATCTTGACACCAGTACCAGTGTTGGCACCCTGACACCAGTGCGTGTTGGCAGCTTGACACCAGTGTCAGTGTTGGCACCCTGACACCAGTGCCAGTGTTGGCATCTTGGCAACAGTGCATATTGGCATCTTGACACCAGTGCCAGTGTTGGCATCTTGACACCAGTGCATGTTGGCATCTTGACACCAGTGCCAGTGTTGGCATCTTGACACCAGTGCCAGTGTTGGCATCTTGACACCAGTGCCAGTGTTGGCACCCTGACACCAGTGTCAGTGTTGGCATCTTGACACCAGTGCCAGTGTTGGCATCCTGACACCAGTGCCAGTGTTGGCATCTTTACACCAGTGCCAGTGTTGGCATCTTGACACCAGTGCCAGTGTTGACATCTTGACACCAGTGCCAGTGTTGGCATCTTGACACCAGTGCCAGTATTGGCACCCTGACACCAGTGTCAGTGTTGGCATCTTGACACCAGTGCCAGTGTTGGCATCCTGACACCAGTGCAAGTGTTGGCATCTTGACACCAGTGCCAGTGTTGGCACCCTGACACCAGTGTCAGTGTTGGCATATTGACACCAGTGCCAGTGTTGGCATCCTGACACCAGTGCCAGTGTTGGCATCTTGACACCAGTGCCAGTGTTGGCACCCTGACACCAGTGCCAGTGTTGGCATCTTGACACCAGTGCCAGTGTTGGCACCCTGACACCAGTGCCAGTATCAGCTGGGTTCAACACTGCCTGGAGGCCATAATTTGCTTTAATTGATCTAATGAAGACGGTCTCATTAATACTGCAGTGTGGACCTTTACTCTTACTGCTTGACACTACTCATTATCTCTCTGTCTCTCCCTCTCTGTCTGTCTGTCTGTCTGTATCTCTCTCTCTCTAGAACGCAGGCGGGAGAGATATATGATTATATACATTTGAAAAATCCTCGAGGGATTAGTACCAAACTTGCACACGAAAATCACTCCCTATTAAAGCAAAAGCAGGGGTGCCACTAGCACGTTAAGAGACAACACAATAAGTGTCAGGGGCCCAAGACTGTTCAACTGCCTCCCAGCATACATAAGGAGATTACCAATAGACCCCTGGCTGTCTTCAAGCAGGCACTGGACAAGCACCTAAAGTCAGTATCTGACCAGCCGCGCTGTGGGTCTTACGTCGGTTTGCGTGCGGCCAACAGTAACAGCCTGGTTGATCAGACCATCATCCACCACGAGGCCTTGTCTCAGACTGGGCCGCGGGGGCGTTGACCCCGGAAACCCTCTCCAGGTATACTCCAGGTATCTCATACTCTATCTATATCTCTCTGTCTACCTATCTCTCTCTCTCTCTCTCTCTCTCTCTCTCTCTCTCTCTCTCTCTGTCTATATCTATCTCCTCTATCTCTATCTCTCTCTCACACACACTGGAACGACCTATACAGCCATGTAAGAAATGAGATCCATACACAGCTTTAAGACTAGTTATGGCAGGTCTCACACAGCCAGGAGATACCAGTAGAAAGGCGGGGCCAGGAGCTGTGACTCGACCCCTGCAACCACCATTAAGTGAGTGCACATGGGCGAGTACTCCCACTTTCACTAACCTGCTGAAAAACCAGTGCACAACAGCTGCTGACGCCCAG
Source organism: Cherax destructor (assembly GCA_009830355.1). Classification (NCBI taxonomy): domain Eukaryota; kingdom Metazoa; phylum Arthropoda; class Malacostraca; order Decapoda; family Parastacidae; genus Cherax; species Cherax destructor. The sequence continues at coordinate 62,559 of WNWK01006558.1, forward strand.
ATACCTGCAGTAGGTACATGGATGGTACGTGGCTGTCCCTGTTCACGTACCAGCTATCAAAGAAAGCACAGTCCCCCTTTAAAAACTATCAAAGAAAGCACAGTCCCCCTCTAAAAGCTATCAAAGATAGCACAGTCCACCTCTAAAAGCTATCAAAGAGAGCACAGTCCCCCTCTAAAGGCTATCAAAGACAGCACAGTCCCCTTCTAAAAAGCTATCAAAGACAGCACAGTCCCCTTCTAAAAGCTTTCAAAGACAGCACAGTCCCCCTCTACCAACTGTCAAAGACAGCACAGTCCCCTTCTAAAAGCTATCAAAGACAGCACAGTCCCCTTCCAAAAGCTATCAAAGACAGCACAGTCCCCTTCCAAAAGCTATCAAAGATAGCACAGTCCCCTTCCAAAAGCTATCAAAGACAGCACAGTCCCCCGCTACAAACTGTCAAAAACAGCACAGTCCCCCTCTAAAAGCTATCAAAAATAAGACAGTCCTCCGCGGAATTAAGAAAGAAAACGGATCTCCCGTTTTCTGTCTGTGCAGATGAAAACAAATGGTTGACACGGAACTACAATATCTCGCCTTCCCAGGGGCTCCAACTCCCTGCATTTTATAGACGCTTTGGGGAATTGTGAGAGGCGTGGAGGGTGTTGTGATCCTCCTGGCGGGCACCACCATTGATGTCCATCGTTCACTCCACCACACAAACTCTGACTTACTCTAACGTGGCCTCCACTTCACACTTCTTTATACTTTGTTTTTATTTTTAAGACTGGTGTGTGTGTACTCACCTATTTGTACTCACCTATTTGTGGTTGCAGGGGTCGATTCATAGCTCCTGGCCCCGCCTCTTCACTGATTGCTACTAAGTCCTCTCTCTCCCTGCTCCATGAGCTTTATCAAACTTCGTCTTAAAACTATGTATGGTTCCTGCCTCCACTACATCACTTTCTAGACTATTCCACTTCCTGACAACTCTATGACTGAAGAAATACTTCCTAACATCCCTTTGACTCATAGGAGTCTTCAACTTCCAATTGTGACCCCTTGTTTCTGTGTTCCCTCTCTGGAACATTCTGTCTCTGTCCACCTTATCTATTCCGGCAGTATTTTGTATGTCGTTATCATGTCTCCCCTAACCCTCCTAGTGTCGTCAGGTCGATTTCCCTTAACCTTTCCTCGTAGGACAATCCCCTTAGCTCTAGGACTAGTCTTGTTGCAAACCTTTGCACTTTCTCTAATTTCTTGACGTGCTTGACCAGGTGTGGGTTCCATACTGGTGCTGCATACTCCAGTATGGGCCTGACGTACACGGTGTACAAAGTCTTGAATGATTCCTTACCGAGGTATTGGAACGCTATTCTCAGGTTTGCCAGGCGCCCATATGCTGCAGCAGTTATTTGGTTGATGTGTGCCTCAGGAGATGTGCTCGGTATTATACTCACCCCAAGATCCTTTTTCTTGAGTAAGGTTTGCAGCCTTTGATCCCCTAGCCTGTACTCCGTCTGCAGTCTTCTTTGTCCTTCCCCAAGCTTTATGACTTTGCACTTGCTGGGGTTAAACTCCACCTAGCAATACTGCTAGGTACCACCCCTCACCCAGCACCACCTAGCAATACTGCTAGGTACCACAACTCACCCAGCACCACCTAGCAACACTCCTAGGTACCACCCCTCACCCAGCACCACCTAGTAACACTGCTAGGTACCACAACTCACCCAGCACCACTGCTAGGTACCACCCCTCACCCAGCACCACCTAGCAACACTGCTAGGCACTACCCCTCACCTAGCACCACTTATCAATACTGATAGGTACCACCCCTCATCCAGCACCACCTAGCAACACTGCTAGATGCCACCCCTCACCTAGCACCACCTAGCAATACTGCTAGGTACCACAACTCACCCAGCACCACCTAGCAACACTCCTAGGTACCACCCCTCACCCAGCACCACCTAGTAACACTGCTAGGTACCACAACTCACCCAGCCTCACCTAGCAACACTGCTAGGTACCACCCCTCACCCAGCACCACTGCTAGGTACCACCCCTCACCCAGCACCACCTAGCAACACTGCTAGGTACTACCCCTCACCTAGCACCACCTATCAATACTGATAGGTACCACCCCTCATCCAGCACCACCTAGCAACACTGCTAGATGCCACCCCTCACCTAGCACCACCTAGCAATACTGCTAGGTACCACCCCTCACCCAGCACCACCTAGTAACACTGCTAGGTACCACAACTCACCCAGCATCACCTAGCAACACTGCTAGGTACCACCCCTCACCCAGCACCACTGCTAGGTACCACCCCTCACCCAGCACCACCTAGCAACACTTCTAGGTACTACCCCTCACCTAGCACCACCTATCAATACTGATAGGTACCACCCCTCATCCAGCACCACCTAGCAACACTGCTAGATGCCACCCCTCATCTAGCACCACCTAGCAATACTGCTAGGTACCACCCGTCACTCAGCACCACCTAGCAACACTGCTAGGTACCACAACTCACCCAGCACCACCTAGCAACACTGCTAGGTACCACCCTTCACCCAGCACCACCTAGCAACACTGCTAGGTACCACCCCTCACCCAGCACCACTGCTAGGTACCACCCCTCACCCAGCACCACCTAGCAACACTGCTAGGTACCACAACTCACACAGCACCACCTAGCAACACTGCTAGGTACCACAACTCACCCAGCACCACCTAGCAACACTGCTAGGTACCACCCTTCACCCAGCACCACCTAAGAATACTGCTAGGTACCACCCCTCACCCAGCACCACCTAGCAACACTGCTAGGTACCACAACTCACCCAGCACCACCTAGCAACACTGCTAGGTACCACCCTTCACCCAGCACCACCTAGCAACACTGCTAGGTACCACCCCTCACCCAGCACCACCTAGCAACACTGCTAGGTACCACCCCTCACCCAGCAACACCTAGCAACACTGCTAGGTACCACCCCTCACTTAGCACCCAGTGTGAAGGGGCGTGTGAAAGGTAGTGATTAATGATTCTCAGGTGATCTGGGCACCTGGACCCAGCACTGCTAGGCACGTGCCCAGTATTGCTGGGTAAGGGTGAGTAGAAATTGATTAATAGATCGTTCGATAGATAACACTGCCCCCTCTCTCTCTCTCTCACTCTCTCTCAACAACCACACACACATACACAAAACACACACACAGTCCTAGGTCCGGTGCTGTTTCTAGTATATGTGTAAATGATATGACAGAAGGAATAGATTCAGAAGTGTCCCTGTTTGCAGACGATGTGAAACTAATGAGAAGAATATAAGCGGACGAGGACCAGGTAAGCCTACAAGGGGATCTGGACAGGCTGCAAGCCTGGTCAAACAAATAACTCCTGGAGTTCAACCCCAGCAAGTGCAAAGTCATGAAGCTTGGGGAAGGACAAAGAAGACTGCAGACGGAGTACAGGCTAGGGGATCACAGGCTGCAAACCTTACTCAAGAAAAAAGATCTTGGGGTGAGTATAATACCGAGCACATCTCCTGAGGCGCACATCAACCAAATAACTGCTGCAGCATATGGGCGCCTAGCAAACCTGAGAATAGCGTTTTGACACCTCAGTAAGGAATCGTTCAAGACTCTGTACACCGTGTACGTTAGGCCCATACTGGAGTATGCCGCACCAGTATGGAACCCACACCTGGTCAAGCACGTCAAGAAATGAGAGAAAATGCAAAGGTTTGCAACAAGACTAGTCCCGGAGCTAAGGGGTATGTCCTACGAGGAAAGGTTAAGGGAAATCGACCTGATGACACTGAAGGACAGGGGGGATATGATAACGACGTAAAAAATATTGAGAGGAATTGACAAGGTGGACAGGACTAGAATGTTCCAGAGATGTGACACAGCAACAAGGGGTCACAACTGGAAGTTGAAAACTCAGATAAGTCACAAGGATGTTAGGAAGTGTTTCTTCAGCCTTAGAGATGTCAGGACTCAAACAATCTGGAGAGTGAAGTAGTAGAGGCAGGATCCATACATAGCTTAAAGAAGAGGTATGATAAGTCTCTTGGGGCAGGGACAGAGTGGAACTAGTAGCGACTAGCGAAGAGGTGAGGCCGGAAGCTGTGAATCGACCCCTGCAACCACAAAAAGGAGAGTACACATACATAGGCTTCTCTCTCTACCATACTGTAGGGAATTATGACACCACTGGTGTCTCCTACACCAGCAGTGGTGTACACACGTCCTGTGTACACCAGCAGTAGTGTACACACGTCTTGTGTTCACCAGCAGTGTTGTACACACGTCTTGTGTTCACCAGCAGTGTTGTACACACGTCGTGTGTACACCAGCAGTAGTGTACACACGTCTTGTGTACACCAGCAGTGTTGTACACACGTCGTGTGTTCACCAGCAGTGTTGTACACACGTCGTGTGTACACCAGCAGTAGTGTACACACGTCGTGTGTACACCAGCAGTGGTGTACACACGTCGTGTCTGTCAATCACAAGCCACAAAAATACCAGAGGAAAAATTCTGTCGCTGTGAAAATACCTGAAGTTACGACACCAGGTGACCTGTCTTACCTGGTGACCTGTCTCATCTGGTGACCTGTCTTACCAGGTGACCTGTCTTACCTGGTGACCTGTCTCATCTGGTGACCTGTCTTACCAGGTGACCTGTCTTACCTGGTGACCTGTTTTACCTGATGATCTGTCTTACCTGGTGACCTGTCTTACCTGGTGACCTGTCATACCTAGTGACCTGTCTTACCTAGTAACCTGCCTTACCTGGTAACCTGTCTTACCTAGTGACCTGTCTTACCTAGTGACCTGTCTTACCTAGTGACCTGTCTTACCTGGTGACCTGCCATACCTAGTGACCTGTCTTACCTAGTGACCTGTCTTACCTGGTGACCTGTCTTACCTAGTGACCTGTATTACCTGATGACCTGTCTTACCTGGTGACCTGTCTTACCTGGTGACCTGTCTTACCTAGAGTCATCACTAGCATTAAGAGGACAATAACAGGTCAATAACAGGACAATAACAGGCCAATAACAGGACAATAACAGGTCAATAACAGGACAATAAAAGGTCAATAACAGGTCAATAACAGGACAATAACAGGACAATAACAGGTCAATAACAGGTCAATAACAGGACAATAACAAGACAATAACAGGTCAATAACAAGACAATAACAGGTCAATAACAGGACAATAACAGGTCAATAATAGGACAATAACAGGTCAATAACAGGACAAAAACTGGTCAATAACAGGTCAATAACAGGACAATAACAGGTAATAACAGGAAATAGGCAATAATAGGACTAATAACAGGTCAATAACAAGACAATAACAGGTCAATAACAGGACAATAACAGGTCAATAATAGGACAATAACAGGTCAATAACAGGACAAAAACTGGTCAATAACAGGTCAATAACAGGACAATAATAGGTTAATAAAAGGTCAATAATAGGACAATAACAGGTCAATAACAGGACAATACCAGGTCAATAACAGGACAATAACAGGTCAATAACAGGACAATAACAGGTCAATAACAGGTCAATAACAGGTCAATAACAGGACAATAACAGGTCAATAATAGGTCAATAACAGGACAATAACAGGTAAATAACAGGACAATAACAGGTAAATAACAGGACAATAACAGGTCAATAACAGAACAATAACAGGTCAATAACAGGACAATAACAGGTAAATAACAGGACAATAACAGGTCAATAACAGGACAATAACAGGTCAATAACAGGACAATTACAGGTCAATAACAGGTCAATAACAGGACAATAACAGGACAATAACAGGTCAATAACAGGACAATAAGGGGTAAAAGTCAAGCAGATCTATCAATATCTATCAGGGAACATTGTCTCTTCCCCCTCAGTCTGTAGCAAGTGATAGGGAGGATGAGAGGGCAGGATGAGAGGGCAGGATGAGAGGGCAGGATGAGAGGGCAGGATGAGAGGGCAGGATGAGAGGGCAGGATGAGGGCAGGATGAGAGTGCAGGATGAGAGGGCGGGATGAGAGGATGAGCAGGATGAAGGGCAGGATGAGAGGGCAGGATGAAGGAGCAGGATGAGAGGGCAGGATGAGAGGGCAGGATGAGAGGCAGGATGAGAGGCAGGATGAGAAGGCAGGATGAGGAGATGAGAGCAGGATGAGAGGAAGGGCAGGATGAGAGGGCAGGATGAGGGCGATGAGAGGCAGGAGTGAGAGGCAGGATGAGGGCAGGATGAGAGAGAGGGAGGATGAGAGAGGCAGGATGAGAGGAGGATGAGAGGGGATAGATGAGGGCAGGATGAGGGCAGGATGAGAGGGCAGGATAGAGGCAGGATGAGAGGCAGGATGAGGCAGGATGAAGGAGGGAGCAGGATGACAGGAGGGCAGGATGAGAGGGCAGAGATGAGAGAGAAGGCGGATGAGATAGAGAGAGGCAGGATGAGAGGGCAGGATGAAGGGCAGGATGAGAAGGGCAGGATGAGAGGGCAGGATGAGAGGCAGGATGAGAGGGCAGGATGAGAGGGCAGGATGAGAGGGCAGGATGAGACAGGAGGCAGGATAGAGTGGCAGGATGAGAGGCAGGATGAGAGGGCAGGATGAGAGCAGGATAGCAGGATGAGGAGAGAGCAGGATGAGAGGGCAGGATGAGAGAGGCAGGATGAGAGGGAGCAGGATGAGAGGGCAGGATGAGAGGGCAGGATGAGAGGCAGGATGAGAGGCAGGATGAGAGGAGCAGGATGAGAGGGCAGGATGAGAGGGCAGGATGAGAGCAGATGAAGGCAGGATGAGAGAGGCAGGATGAGAGGCAGGATGGAGGCAGGATGAGAGGCGAGGGAGGATGAGAGGGCAGGATGAGAGGAGCAGGATGAGAGGGCAGGATGAGAGGGCAGGATGAAGAGAGAGAGGCAGGATGAAGGGCAGGATGAGAGGGCAGGAGAGGCAGGATGAGAGGCAGGATGGAGGGATGAAGAGGAGAGGGCAGGATGAGAGGGCAGGATGAGAGGGCAGGATGAGGGCAGATGAGAGGGCAAAGATGAGAGGGCAGGATGAGAGGGCAGGGATGAGAGGGCAGGATGAGAGGGCAGGATGAGAGGCAGGATGAGAGGGCAGGATGAGAGGGCAGGATGAGGAGCAGGATGAGAGGCAGGATGAGGAGAGAGGCAGGATGAGAGAGGAGAGGCAGGATGAGAGGGCGGATGAGAGCAGATGAAGGGCAGGATGAGGCAGGATGAGAGGCAGGATGAAGGGCAGGATGAGAGGCAGGATGAGGGCAGGATGAGGGCAGATGAGAGGCAGGATGAGAGGAGAGACAGGATGAGAGGAGCAGGATGAGAGGGCAGGATGAGAGGGCAGGATGAGAGGAGAAGAGATGAGAGGCAGATGAGAGAGCAGGATGAGAGGCAGGATGAGAGGGCAGGATGAGAGGGCAGGATAGAGGGCAGGATGAGAGGCAGGATGAGAGGGCAGGATGAGAGGGCAGGATGAGGGCAGGATGAGAGGGCAGGATGAAGCAGGATGAGGGCAGGATGAGAGGAGCAGGATGAGAGGGCAGGATGAGAGGGCAGGATGAGAGGAGCAGGATGAGAGGCAGGATGAGGAGCAGGATGAGAGGGCAGGATGAGAGGTGAAGCAGTGAGAGGGTGAGGACAGGATGAAGGGCAGGATGAGGCAGGATGAAGGCAGAGATGAGGGCAGGATGAGGAGGGCAGGATGAGGGCAGGATGAGGGCAGGATGAGAGGGCAGGATGAGAGGGCAGGATGAGAGGGCAGGATGAGGGCAGGATAGAGGGCAGGATGAGAGGGCAGGATGAGAGGCAGGATGAGAGGCAGGATGAGAGGCAGGATGAGAGGGCAGGATGAGAGGCAGGATGAGAGGGCAGGCAGGATGAGGGACAGGATGAGAGGCAGGATGAGAGGAATGGAGAGAGGGCAGGATGAGAGGGCAGGATGAAGGGCAGGATGAGAGGGCAGGATGAAGGGCAGGATGAGGGCAGGATGAGAGGGCAGGATGAGAGGGCAGGATGAGGGCAGGATGAGAGGGCAGGATGAGAGGGCAGGATGAGAGGGCAGGATGAGAGGGCAGGATGAGAGGGCAGGATGAGAGGGCAGGATGAGAGGGCAGGATGAGAGGGCAGGATGAGAGGGCAGGATGAGAGGGCAGGATGAGAGGGCAGGATGAGAGGGCAGGATGAGAGGGCAGGATGAGGGCAGGATGAGAGGGCAGGATGAGAGGGCAGGATGAGAGGGCAGGATGAGGGCAGGATGAGAGGGCAGGATGAGAGGGCAGGATGAGGGCAGGATGAGAGGCAGGATGAGAGGCAGTAGGCAGATGAGAGGGCAGGATGAGAGGCAGAGATGAGAGGGCAGGATGAGAGAGCAGGATGAGAGGGCAGGATGAGAGGGCAGAATGAGAGGGCAGGATGAGAGGAGCAGGATGAGAGGGCAGGATGAGGGCAGGATGAGAGGGCAGAATGAGAGGGCAGGATGAGCAGGCAGAGAGCAGAATGAAGAGCAGGATAGAGGGCAGGATGAAGGGCAGGATGAGAGGGCAGGATGAGAGGCAGGATAGAGGCAGGATGAGAGGGCAGGATGAGGGCAGGATGAGAGGGCAGGATGAGAGGGGAAGAAGACTGGAAGGATGAGAGTCAGGCAGTCAGTCAGCCACATAGTCAGTCAGTCAGCCACATAGTCAGTCACTCAGTCAGCCATATAGTAACTAAGTCAGTCAGTCAGCCAGATAGTCAGTCAGTCAGCCAGACAGTCAGTCAGTCAGCCAGATAGTCAGTCAGTCAGCCAGAGAGTCAGACAGTCAGTCAGACAGCCAGATAGTCAGACAGTCAGTCAGTCAGCCAGATAATCAGACAGTCAGTCAGTCAGCCAGATAGTCAGACAGGCAGTCAGTCAGCCAGATAGTAACTAAGTCAGTCAATCAGCAGTCACAGATAGTCAGTCAGCCAGAGTCAGCCACACAGACAGTCACACAGTCAGTCACACACTCAGTCACACCGACAGTCAGTCACACAGACAGTCAGTCACGCACACATACAGTAACACAGACAGTCAGCCACACAGTCACACAGACAGCCACACAGTCACACAGACAGTCACACAGACAGTCACAACATCAAAGGCAGCACAATATGGCTGCCATCAGTCACACAGACAGTCACAACATCAAAGGCACCACAATATGGCTGCCATCAATCACACACAGTCACACAGACAGTCGCACAGACAGTCACAACATCAAAGGCAGCACAATATGGCTGCCATCAGTCACACACAGTCACACAGACAGTCACACAGACAGTCACATAGACAGTCACACAGACAGTCACACAGATAGTCACACAGACAGTCACACAGACAGTCACAACATCAAAGGCAGCACAATATGGCTGCCATCAGTCACACACAGTTACACAGACAGTCACACATACAGTCACACAGACAGTCACACAGACAGTCACACAGACAGTCACACAGACAGTCACAACATCAAAGGCAGCACAATATGGCTGCCATCAGTCACACAGACAGTCACACAGACAGTCACAACATCAAAAGCAGCACAATATGGCTGCCATCAGTCACACACAGTCACACAGACAGTCACATAGACAGTCACACAGACAGTCACACAGATAGTCACACAGACAGTCACACAGACAGTCACAACATCAAAGGCAGCACAATATGGCTGCCATCAGTCACACACAGTTACACAGACAGTCACACAGACACTCACACAGACAGTCACACAGACAATCACACAGTCACACAGACAGTCACACAGACAGTCAGCCAGACAGTCACACAGACAGTCACACAGACAGTCAGCCAGACAGTCCGACAGTCAGTCACAGTCACAACAGTAACAGTCACACGACAGTCACAGTCACCA
>WNWK01006558.1:77500-104446 GCA_009830355.1 Cherax destructor
CTTCAACAACAAGCCTGGCACTCCATCAACAAGCCTGGTACTCCACCAAAAAGCCTGGCACTCCATCAACATACGTGACACCTCACCAAGCCTGGCACTCCACCAATATACGTGGTACCTCATCAACAAGCCTAGCACTCCACCAGCAAGCCTGGCACTCCACCAATATACGTGGCACCTCATCAACAAGCCTAACACTCCACCAACAAGCCTGACACTCCACTAATATACGTGGCACCTCATCAACAAGCCTGGCACTCCACCAATATACGTGATACCTCATCAACAAGCCTGGCACTCCACCAATATGTTGCACCTCACCAACAAGCCTGGCCCCTCACCAACAAGCCTGGCCCCTCACCAACAAGCCTGGCCCCTCACCAACAAGCCTGGCCCCTCACCAACAAGCCTGGCCCCTCACCAACAAGTCTAGCACTCCACCAACAAGCCTGGCACTCCATCAAAATACGTGGCACCTCACCAACAAGCCTGGCACTCCACCAACAAACCTGGCACTCCATCAACAAGCCTGGCACTCCACCAACAAGCCTGGCACTCCATCAACATACGTGGCACCAATCTGCCGGTCCTTTGTGGCACTGAGTGGCATTCATAAAGCTTAGTAAAATACGTTATGGCACTAACCAAGAGTGCCACCAGCAATTACTACCTCGTGTTGGACACCTCAAATTTAACCTCCAAGGAAAATCAAGATGGAGGGGGCGGAGACCCCTCGGTTTAAACCTTTAAGGGGTTGTTCCATAAGGGTGCTAGTTGCGTGGCACTGTGGGTGCCAATTAGGTGGGTCTGGCACTGAGATGGCACTAATAAAACAGTGGGAGCTTGCAGCACTGTTCTTCAGTAATGAAAAGACAATTAGAGGGGAAGCATCTCCCCTCGTACCTGGGCCCGCTGGTTGCTAGGCAACCGCGTCCCCTCACCCCTGGGTGTCAAGAAGGTCGTAAGGCTCTCCAGCCTCCCCACACCAATACCACCCTTACTGCCACCTCCCATAAGGGTAAAAAATGGTGCTTGTTGCTTGTGTCTGCTTGTAGTGGCTGAGAAACATATTACAACAGTGCTTGAAGCTGCAACACTCACCTAACTTGCTAAACTGGCACCTACGTCGCCTGTACTTAGGTGCCACCTTGGTGTAAGAGAGGTGAGGTGGGAGGGCTGAGGGACTCTGAGTCTTGTGTAGTGGTGTAGTAAGGGTGAGAGTGTCTTAACATGTGCTGGACCCCGTATGGCTGAGGGTAAAACATATTTGTTGATATTACACATGTTAGGTAATAATAACTGACAGGTGTGTGGCAGGTGTTGTTGTTGTTGGTGTGGCAGGTGTTGTTGTTGTTAGTGGTGATGTGGCAGGTGTTGTTGTTGTGGCAGGTGTTGTTGTTGGTGTGGCAGGTGTTGTTGTTGGTGTGGCAGGTGTTGTTGTTGTGGCAGGTGTTGTTGTTGTTGGTGTGGCAGGTGTTGTTGTTGTTGGTGTGGCAGGTGTTGTTGTTGTTGCTGTGGCAGCTGTTGTTGTTGTTTTGGCAGGTGTTGTTGCTGTGGCAGGTGTTGTTGTTGTTGTGGCAGGTGTTGTTGTTGTTGTGGCAGGTGTTGTTGTTGTTGTGGCAGGTGTTGTTGTTGGTGTGGCAGGTGTTGTTGTTGGTGGTGTGGCAGGTGTTGTTGTTGGTAGTGGTGTGGCAGGTGTTGTTGATGGTGGTGGTGTGGCAGGTGTTGTTGTTGTGGCAGGTGTTGTTGTTGTGGCAGGTGTTGTTGTTGTGGCAGGTGTTGTTGTTGTGGCAGGTGTTGTTGTTGGTGTGGCAGTTGTTATTGTTGTGGCAGGTGTTGTTGTTGTTGGTATGGCAGGTGTTGTTGTTGTTAGTGATGTGGCAGGTGTTGTTGTTGTGGCAGGTGTTGTTGTTGTTGTTGTTGTTGTGGCAGGTGTTGTTGTTGGTGTGGCAGGTGTTGTTGTTGTGGCAGGTGTTGTTGTTGGTGTGGCAGGTGTTGTTGTTGTGGCAGGTGTTGTTGTTGGTGTGGCAGGTGTTGTTGTTGATGGTGGTGGTGTGGCAGGTGTTGTTGGTGGTGTGGCAGGTGTTGTTGATGTGGCAGGTGTTATTGTTGTTAGTGGTGGTGTGGCAGGTGTTGTTGTTGTTGGTGGTGGTGTGGCAGGTGTTGTTGTTGTTGGTGGTACTGCTGGTGATGTACTGGTCACAGTGTTCACTGCTGGTGATGTACTGGTCACAGTGTTCACTGCTGGTGATGTACTGGTCACAGTGTTCACTGCTGGTGATGTACTGGTCACAGTGTTCACTGCTGATAGTGTACTGGTCACAGTGTTCACTGCTGGTGATGTACTGGTCACAGTGTTCATGCTGGTGATGTACTGGTCACAGTGTTCACTGCTGATGTACTGGTCACAGTGTTCACTGCTGGTGATGTACTGGTCACAGTGTTCACTGCTGGTGATGTACTGGTCACAGTGTTCACTGCTGGTGATGTACTGGTCACAGTGTTCACTGCTGGTGATGTACTGGTCACAGTGTTCATGCTGGTGATGTACTGGTCACAGTGTTCACTGCTGCTGATGTACTGGTCAGTGTTCACTGCTGGTGATGTACTGGTCACAGTGTTCACTGCTTGTGATGTACTGGTCACAGTGTTCACTGCTGGTGATGTACTGGTCACAATGTTCACTGCTGGTGATGTACTGGTCACAGTGTTCACTGCTGGTGATGTACTGGTCACAGTGTTCACTGCTGGTGATGTACTGGTCACAGTGTTCACTGCTGGTGATGTACTGGTCACAGTGTTCACTGCTGGTGATGTACTGGTCACAGTGTTCACTGCTGGTGATGTACTGGTCACAGTGTTCATGCTGGTGATGTACTGGTCACAGTGTTCACTGCTGGTGATGTACTGGTAACAGTGTTCACTGCTGGTGATGTACTGGTCACAGTGTTCACTGCTGGTGATGTACTGGTAACAGTGTTCACTGCTGGTGATGTACTGGTCACAGTGTTCACTGCTGGTGATGTACTGGTCACAGTGTTCACTGCTGGTGATATACTGGTCACAGTGTTCACTGCTGGTGATGTACTGGTCACAGTGTTCACTGCTGGTGATGTACTGGTCACAGTGTTCACTGCTGGTGATGTACTGGTCACAGTGTTCACTGCTGGTGATGTACTGGTCACAGTGTTCACTGATGGTGATGTACTGGTCACAGTGTTCACTGCTGCTGATGTACTGGTCAGTGTTCACTGCTGGTGATGTACTGGTCACAGTGTTCACTGCTGGTGATGTACTGGTCACAGTGTTCACTGCTGGTGATGTACTGGTCACAGTGTTCACTGCTGGTGATGTACTGGTCACAGTGTTCACTGCTGATGGTGTACTGGTCACAGTGTTCACTGCTGGTGATGTACTGGTCACAGTGTTCATGCTGGTGATGTACTGGTCACAGTGTTCACTGCTGATGTACTGGTCACAGTGTTCACTGCTGGTGATGTACTGGTCACAGTGTTCACTGCTGGTGATGTACTGGTCACAGTGTTCACTGCTGGTGATGTACTGGTCACAGTGTTCACTGCTGGTGATGTACTGGTCACAGTGTTCATGCTGGTGATGTACTGGTCACAGTGTTCACTGCTGCTGATGTACTGGTCAGTGTTCACTGCTGGTGATGTACTGGTCACAGTGTTCACTGCTTGTGATGTACTGGTCACGTGTTCACTGCTGGTGATGTACTGGTCACAATGTTCACTGCTGGTGATGTACTGGTCACAGTGTTCACTGCTGGTGATGTACTGGTCACAGTGTTCACTGCTGGTGATGTACTGGTCACAGTGTTCACTGCTGGTGATGTACTGGTCACAGTGTTCACTGCTGGTGATGTACTGGTCACAGTGTTCACTGCTGGTGATGTACTGGTCACAGTGTTCACTGATGGTGATGTACTGGTCACAGTGTTCACTGCTGCTGATGTACTGGTCAGTGTTCACTGCTGGTGATGTACTGGTCACAGTGTTCACTGCTGGTGATGTACTGGTCACAGTGTTCACTGCTGGTGATGTACTGGTCACAGTGTTCACTGCTGGTGATGTACTGGTCACAGTGTTCACTGCTGATGGTGTACTGGTCACAGTGTTCACTGCTGGTGATGTACTGGTCACAGTGTTCATGCTGGTGATGTACTGGTCACAGTGTTCACTGCTGATGTACTGGTCACAGTGTTCACTGCTGGTGATGTACTGGTCACAGTGTTCACTGCTGGTGATGTACTGGTCACAGTGTTCACTGCTGGTGATGTACTGGTCACAGTGTTCACTGCTGGTGATGTACTGGTCACAGTGTTCATGCTGGTGATGTACTGGTCACAGTGTTCACTGCTGGTGATGTACTGGTCACAGTGTTCACTGCTGGTGATGTACTGGTCACAGTGTTCACTGCTGGTGATGTACTGGTCACAGTGTTCACTGCTGATGGTGTACTGGTCACAGTGTTCACTGCTGGTGATTTACTGGTCACAGTGTTCATGCTGGTGATGTACTGGTCACAGTGTTCACTGCTGGTGATGTACTGGTCACAGTGTTCACTGCTGGTGATGTACTGGTCACAGTGTTCATGCTGGTGATGCACTGGTCACAGTGTTCACTGCTGCTGATGTACTGGTCAGTGTTCACTGCTGGTGATGTACTGGTCACAGTGTTCACTGCTTGTGATGTACTGGTCACAGTGTTCACTGCTGGTGATGTACTGGTCACAATGTTCACTGCTGGTGATGTACTGGTCACAGTGTTCACTGCTGGTGATGTACTGATCACAGTGTTCACTGCTGGTGATGTACTGGTCACAGTGTTCACTGCTGGTGATGTACTGGTCACAGTGTTCACCCTCTGGTCTTCATCTGAATGTAATCTACAGCCTAGACAGTCCTAGTGTCTACTCCGTTTCCGGTTTTCTTGTTGCTTACCCAGTCTTCATGAACTTGCATATATTTGACCATTACTTCTGTTGTGTGCGTGTGTGTGTGTGGTGCGCATACATAAGCAGTGTGTAAGTGTATGCACAGAGGTGTATGCACACGTGTGCGTGCGTGAGTCCACGTGTGTACACGTGTGCGTGCGTGAGTCCACGTGTGTACACGTGTGCTGTGTGTACATTAAAGTCATCATTCACTTAAGAGTTCCGTCGCTACATTACTGTGCATATCTTGACCCTTATTGTGTGTGTGTACTCACCTAGTTGTGGTTGCAGGGGTCGAGTCATAGCTCCTGGCCCCGCCTCTTCACGGCCGCTACTGGGTCACTCTCCCTGCTCCATGAGCTTTATCATACCTCTTCTTAAAGCTATGTATGGATCCTGCCTCCACTACATCGCTTCCCAAGCTATTCCACTTCCTGACAACTCTGTGACTGAAGAAATACTTCCTAACATCCCTGTGATTCATCTGAGTCTTCAACTTCCAACTGTGTCCCCTTGTTGCTGTGTCCCATCTCTGGAACATTCTGTCTCTGTCCACCTTGTCAATTCCTCTCAGTATCTTATATGTCGTTATCATGTCCCCCCTATCTCTCCTGTCGTCCAGTGTCGTCAGGTCGATTTCCCTTAACCTCTCCTCGTAGGACATACCCCTTAGCTCCGGGACTAGTCTTGTTGCAAACCTTTGCACTTTCTCGAGTTTCTTCACGTGCTTGGCTAGGTGTGGGTTCCAAACTGGTGCTGCATACTCCAGTATGGGCCTAACGTACACAGTGTACAGAGTCCTGAACGATTCTTTATTAAGATGTCGGAATGGTGTTCTTAGGTTTGCTAGGCGCCCATATGCTGCAGCAGTTATTTGGTTGATGTGCGCCTCAGGAGATGTGCCTGGTGTTATACTCACCCCAAGATCTTTTTCCTTGATTGAGGTTTGTAGTCTCTGGCCCCCTAGACTGTACTCCGTCTGCGGTCTTCTTTGCCCTTCCTTAATCTTCATGACTTTGCACTTGGTGGGGTTGAACTTCAGGAGCCAATTGCTGGACCAGGCTTGCAGCCTGTCCAGATCCCTTTGTAGTTCTGTGTGTGTGTGTGTGTGTGTGTGTGTGTGTGTGTGTGTGTGCAGGGGTCGAGACTCAGCTCCTGGCCCCGCCTCTTCACTGATCGCTACTGGGTCCTCTCTCTTCTTCCTCTACGAGCTTTATCATACCTCGTCTTAAAGCTATGTATGGTTCCTGCCTCCACTACATCACTTGCTAGACTATTCCACTTCCTGACAACTCTATGGCTGAAGAAATACTTCCTAACATCCCTTTAACTCATCTGAGTCTCTTTGCTGACTCCACATTATGGGATCGTCTTCGCTGTGTGCCACAGGTCACCTTGCTGACTCCACATTATGGGATCGTCTTCGTGGTGTACCACAGGTCACCTTGCTGACTCCACATTATGGGATCGTCTTCGCTGTGTGACACAGGTTACCTTGCTGACTCCACATTATGGGATCGTCTTCGCTGTGTGCCACAGGTCACCTTGCTGACTCCACATTATGGGATCGTCTTCGCTGTGTGACACAGGTCACCTTGCTGACTCCACATTATGGGATCGTCTTCGCTGTGTGCCACAGGTCACCTTGCTGACTCCACATTATGGGATCGTCTTCGCTGTGTACCACAGGTCACCTTGCTGACTCCACATTATGGGATCGTCTTCGCTGTGTGCCACAGGTCTCCTTGCTGACTCCACATTATGGGATCGTCTTCGCTGTGTGCCACAGGTCACCTTGCTGACTCCACATTATGGGATCGTCTTCGCTGTGTGCCACAGGTCTTCTTGTTGACTCCACATTATGGGATCGTCTTCGCTGTGTACCACAGGTCACCTTGCTGACTCCACATTATGGGATTGTCTTCGCTGTGTACCACAGGTCACCTTGCTGACTCCACATTATGGGATTGTCTTTGCTGTGTACCACAGGTCACCTTGCTGACTCCACATTATGGGATCGTCTTCGCTGTGTACCACAGGTCTCCTTGCTGACTCCACATTATGGGATTGTCTTCGCTGTGTACCACAGGTCACCTTGCTGACTCCACATTATGGGATCGTCTTTGCTGTGTACCACAGGTCACCTTGCTGACTCCACATTATGGGATTGTCTTTGCTGTGTACCACAGGTCACCTTGCTGACTCCACATTATGGGATTGTCTTCGCTGTGTACCACATGTCACCTTGCTGACTCCACATTATGGGATTGTCTTCGCTGTGTACCACAGGTCACCTTGCTGACTCCACATTATGGGATTGTCTTTGCTGTGTACCACAGGTCACCTTGCTGACTCCACATTATGGGATCGTCTTCGCTGTGTACCACAGGTCACCTTGCTGACTCCACATTATGGGATTGTCTTCGCTTTGTACCACAGGTCACCTTGCTGACTCCACATTATGGGATCGTCTTCGCTGTGTGCCACAGGTCACCTTGCTGACTCCACATTATGGGATTGTCTTCGCTGTGTACCACAGGTCACCTTGCTGACTCCACATTATGGGATCGTCTTCGCTGTGTGCCACAGGTCACCTTGCTGACTCCACGTTATGGGATCGTCTTCGCTGTGTGCCACAGGTCACCTTGCTGACTCCACATTATGGGATCGTCTTCGCTGTGTGCCACAGGTCACCTTGCTGACTCCACATTATGGGATCGTCTTCGCTGTGTGCCACAGGTCTTCTTGTTGACTCCACATTATGGGATCGTCTTCGCTGTGTACCACAGGTCACCTTGCTGACTCCACATTATGGGATCGTCTTCGCTGTGTACCACAGGTCACCTTGCTGACTCCACATTATGGGATCGTCTTTGCTGTGTGCCACAGGTCACCTTGCTGACTCCACATTATGGGATCGTCTTTGCTGTGTGCCACAGGTCACCTTGCTGACTCCACATTATGGGATCGTCTTCGCTGTGTACCACAGGTCACCTTGCTGACTCCACATTATGGGATCGTCTTTGCTGTGTGCCACAGGTCACCTTGCTGACTCCACATTATGGGATCGTCTTCGCTGTGTACCACAGGTCACCTTGCTGACTCCACATTATGGGATCGTCTTCGCTGTGTACCACAGGTCACCTTGCTGACTCCACATTATGGGATCGTCTTTGCTGTGTGCCACAGGTCTCCTTGCTGACTCCACATTATGGGATCGTCTTCGCTGTGTACCACAGGTCACCTTGCTGACTCCACATTATGGGATCGTCTTTGCTGTGTGCCACAGGTCTCCTTGCTGACTCCACATTATGGGATCGTCTTCGCTGTGTGCCACAGGTCTCCTTGCTGACTCCACATTATGGGATCGTCTTCGCTGTGTACCACAGGTCACCTTGCTGACTCCACATTATGGGATCGTCTTTGCTGTGTCCACAGGTCTCCTTGCTGACTCCACATTATGGGATCGTCTTGCTGTGTGCCACAGGTCTCCTTGCTGACTCCACATTATGGGATCGTCTTTGCTGTGTGCCACAGGTCTCCTTGCTGACTCCACATTATGGGATCGTCTTCGCTGTGTACCACAGGTCTCCTTGCTGACTCCACATTATGGGATCGTCTTCGCTGTGTACCACAGGTCACCTTGCTGACTCCACATTATGGGATCGTCTTTGCTGTGTGCCACAGGTCTCCTTGCTGACTCCACATTATGGGATCGTCTTCGCTGTGTGCCACAGGTCTCCTTGCTGACTCCACATTATGGGATCGTCTTTGCTGTGTGCCACAGGTCTCCTTGCTGACTCCACATTATGGGATCGTCTTTGCTGTGTGCCACAGGTCCCTTGCTGACTCACATTATGGGATCGTCTTCGCTGTGTCCACAGGTCCCTTGCTGACTCCACATTATGGGATCGCTTCGCTGTGTACCCAGGTCCTTGCTGACTCCACATTATGGATCGTCTTGCTGTACAGGTCCCTTGCTGACTCACATTATGGATCGTCTTCGCTGTGTCCACAGGTCTCCTTGCTGACTCCACATTATGGGATCGTCTTGCTGTGTCCACAGGTCCCTTGCTGACTCCACTATGGATCGTCTTCGCTGTGTACCACAGGTCCTTGCTGACTCCACATTATGGGATGTCTTCGCTGTGTCCACAGGTCTCCTTTGACCACATTATGGGATCGTCTTCGCTGTGTGCCACAGGTCCCTTGCTGACTCCACATTATGGGATCGTCTTCGCGTGTCCACAGGTCCCTTGCTGACTCCACATTATGGGATCGTCTTCGCTGTGTACCACAGGTCTCCTTGCTGACTCCATTATGGGATCGTCTTCGCGGTCCCAGGTCTCCTTGCTGACTCCACATTATGGGATCGTCTTGCTGTGCCACAGGTCCCTTGCTGACTCCACATTATGGGATCGTCTTCGCTGTGTCCACAGGTCCC
The DNA here is from genome assembly GCA_009830355.1 of Cherax destructor. Taxonomy (NCBI): domain Eukaryota; kingdom Metazoa; phylum Arthropoda; class Malacostraca; order Decapoda; family Parastacidae; genus Cherax; species Cherax destructor. The sequence continues at coordinate 86,901 of WNWK01006558.1, forward strand.
TTGCTGACTCCACATTATGGATCGTCTTGCTGTGTCCACAGGTCCCTTGCTGACTCCACATTATGGGATCGCTCGCTGTGTCCACAGGTCCCTTGCTGACTCCACATTATGGGATCGTCTTCGCTGTGTCCACAGGTCCCTTGCTGACTCCACATTATGGGATCGCTTGCTGTGTACCACAGGTCACCTTGCTGACTCCACATTATGGGATCGTCTTGCTGTGCCACAGGTCTCCTTGCTGACTCCACATTATGGGATCGTCTTGCTGTGTCACAGGTCCCTTGCTGACTCCACATTATGGATCGTCTTCGCTGTGTCCACAGGTCCTTGCTGACTCACATTATGGGATCGTCTCGCTGTGTCCACAGGTCCCTTGCTGACTCCACATTATGGGATCGTCTTCCTGTGTGCCACAGGTCTCCTTGCTGACTCCACATTATGGGATCGCTGCTGTCACAGGTCCCTTGCTGACTCCACATTATGGGATCGTCTTCGCTGTGTGCCACAGGTCCCTTGCTGACTCCACATTATGGATCGCTTGCTGTGTACCACAGGTCCCTTGCTGACTCCACATTATGGGATCGTCTTCGCTGTGTGCCACAGGTCCCTTGCTGACTCACATTATGGATCGTCTTGCTGTGTACCACAGGTCCCTGCTGACTCCACATTATGGGATCGTCTTCGCTGTGTACCACAGGTCCCTTGCTGACTCCACATTATGGATCGCTTCGTGTGCCACAGGTCCCTTGCTGACTCCACATTATGGGATCGTCTCGCTGTGGCCACAGGTCTCCTTGCTGACTCCACATTATGGATCGCTTCGCTGTGTCCACAGGTCCCTGCTGACTCCACATTATGGGATCGCTTCGCTGTGACCACAGGTCTCCTTGCTGACTCCACATTATGGGTCGTCTTCGCTGTGTCCACAGGTCACCTGCTGACTCCACATTATGGGATCGTTTGCTGTGTCCACAGGTCCCTTGCTGACTCCACATTGGGATCGTCTTCTGTGTCCACAGGTCCCTTGCTGACTCCACATTATGGATCGTCTTGCTGTGTACCACAGGCCCTTCTGACTCCACATTATGGGATCGTCTTCGTTTGCCACAGGTCCCTTGCTGACCCACATTATGGATCGCTTGGTCCACAGGTCTCCTTGCTGACTCCACATTATGGGATCGTCTTTGCTGTGTACCACAGGTCACCTTGCTGACTCCACATTATGGGATCGTCTTGCTGTGTGCCACAGGTCTCCTTGCTGACTCCACATTATGGGATCGTCTTCGCTGTGTCCACAGGTCACCTTGCTGACTCCACATTATGGGATCGTCTTTGCTGTGTGCCACAGGTCTCCTTGCTGACTCCACATTATGGGATCGTCTTCGCTGTGTACCACAGGTCACCTTGCTGACTCCACATTATGGGATCGTCTTCGCTGTGTGCCACAGGTCTCCTTGCTGACTCCACATTATGGGATCGTCTTCGCTGTGTACCACAGGTCACCTTGCTGACTCCACATTATGGGATCGTCTTTGCTGTGTCCACAGGTCCCTTGCTGACTCCACATTATGGGATCGTCTTTGCTGTGTGCCACAGGTCTCCTTGCTGACTCCACATTATGGGATCGTCTTCGCTGTGTCCACAGGTCCCTTGCTGACTCCACATTATGGGATCGCTTCGCTGTGTCCACAGGTCACCTTGCTGACTCCACATTATGGGATCGTCTTGCTGTGTCCACAGGTCCCTTGCTGACTCCACATTATGGGATCGTCTTCGCTGTGTGCCACAGGTCTCCTTGCTGACTCCACATTATGGGATCGTCTTCGCTGTGTGCCACAGGTCTCCTTGCTGACTCCACATTATGGGATCGTCTTCGCTGTGTACCACAGGTCTCCTTGCTGACTCCACATTATGGGATCGTCTTGCTGTGTACCACAGGTCCCTTGCTGACTCCACATTATGGGATCGTCTTGCTGTGTGCCACAGGTCTCCTTGCTGACTCCACATTATGGGATCGTCTTCGCTGTGTGCCACAGGTCTCCTTGCTGACTCCACATTATGGGATCGTCTTGCTGTGTACCACAGGTCACCTTGCTGACTCAGTTTGTCAACACAATAGTCACACCCAAGTTTAAACTGTTGTTTGTTGTTCCACTGTTGTTTACATTGTACACAAGTTCTACAAGTAATATTGGGAGTCCAAGACTTGTCATCTTCTACAAGCCTCACTACAAAATAACCAACATAAACTTGTTTTACAAAATCTGTGATGTTTTTCTTTGTTTTTTTTACAAAGAGTATTTGCTACAAATGTAGTTGAATACATTGTGATTGTTTAAGCAAACTATTGGTGAAGAATTCTTGTTTATTTAGACAAAATAAAAATATTGTCAGGTGGACCTTGTTGATACAACTGAACCATGGTAACTGAGGGAAGGTATTCAATATACACACAAGTTATGGTTGAGTACCATGGTAACTGAGGGAAGGTATTCAATATACACAAGTTATGGTTCAGTACCATGGTAACTGATGGCAGGTATACAATATACACAAAGTTATGGTTGAGTACCATGGTAACTGATTGCAGGTATACAATATACACACAAGTTATGGTTGAGCACCATGGTAACTGATCGGTATATATACAATTGTTGAGACCAGGTACTGATGCAGACTACACACAAGTTATGGTTGACAACCAAATTTTGTTCTTGTTGACGAGTGATCAACCACAACAACAACTACCACTGCTACTATCAACCACCACCATTACCAGTCACCACCACCACCACCACTGCCACTATCAACCACCACCACTACCAGTCACCACCAGAACCAACCACCACCACTACCAGTCACCACCACTAAGAGTCATCACCACTACCAACCACCACTGCCACTATCAACCACCACGAATACTAACCACCAGCACAACTACCAGCACAATCAACCACAACTACCAGCACAATCAACCACAACTACCAGCACAATCAACCACAACTACCAGCACAATCAACCACAACTACCAGCACAATTAACCACAACTACCACCACACAGCATTATATCAGCACACAATCATATCGACGAAATAATTAACCTTTACAAACATTGCTCTTTGACCCTCCCCCCTCCCATTACCCCTCCCCCTTCCCATCACCCCAACCCAAATCTCCCCTCCTCCCTCACTCCCCTTGAAGAGCAGATGTTTTGTTCCTGCACACACACACACACACACACACACACACAGTATGTGTGTATGTTTGGAACCCACACCTGGTCAAGCACGTAAAGAAACTAGAGAAAGTACAAAGGTTTGCAACAAAACTAGTCCCGCAGCTAAGGGGTATGTCCTACGAGGAGAGGTTAAGGGAACTCGAAACCTGATGACACTGGAGGACAAGAGAGATAGGGGGGACATGATAACGACATATGAAATACTGAGAGGAATTAACAACTTGGACAGAGACAGAATGTTCCAGAGATGGGACACAGCAACAAAGGGACACAGTTGGAAGTTGAAGACTCAGATGAATCACAGGGATGTTAGGAAGTATTTCTTCAGTCACAGAGTTGTCAGGAAGTGGAATAGTTTGGGAAGCGATGTAGTGGAGGCAGGAACCATACATAGCTTTAAGAAGAGGTATGATAAAGCTGATAAGAACATAAGAAAGGAGGAACACTGCCGCAGGCCTGTTGGCCCATACTAGGCACATTTCATCCCACTAACAGAATATTGTTCAACCCAATTTTCAATGCTACCCAAGAAATAAGCTTTGATAATTCCATTCACTCATGTGCAATTCCCACTCAAATCCAACCCCTCTCACTCATGAATTTATCCAACCTAAATTTGAAACTACCCAAGGTCCTAGCTTCAATAACCCTACTAGGCAGACTGTTCCACTCATCAACTACCCTATTTCCAAACCAATACTTTCCTATATCCTTTCTAAATCTAAACTTATCTAACTTGAATCCATTATTGCGGGTTCTCTCTTGGAGAGATATCCTCAAGACCTTATTTATATCCCCTTTGTTAATACCTATTTTCCACTTGTATACCTCGATCATGTCTCCCCTCATTCTACGTCTTACAAGTGAATGTAATTTAAGGGTCTTCAATCTTTCTTCGTAAGGAAGATTTCTAATGCTATGTATTAATTTAGTCATTCTACGCTGAATGTTTTCTAACGAATTTATGTCCATTCTGTAATATGGAGACCAGAACTGAGCTGCGTAATCTAGGTGAGGCCTTACTAATGATGTATAAAGCTGTAATATAACCTCTGGACTTCTGTTGCTAACACTTCTTGATATAAATCCCAGTAATCTATTTGCCTTATTACGTACGCTTAGGCATTGCTGTCTTGGTTTAAGGTTGCTGCTTACCATCACCCCCAAGTCCTTCTCGCAATCTGTATGGCTAAGTTCTACGTTATTTAACTTATAAGTGCTTGGGTTATGGACACTCCCGAGCTTCAGAACCTTGCATTTATCTACATTGAACTGCATCTGCCACTTTTCTGACCACGAATTAAGTTTGTCTAAATCTTCCTGAAGTTCTATGACTTCTATGTTTGAATCAATTATCCTACCTATCTTCGTGTCGTCGGCGAATTTGCTCATATCACTAGTAATTCCTCATCAAGGTCATTGATATATATTATAAATAACAATGGGCCTAAGACTGATCCCTGTGGAACGCCACTTGTTACAGATCCCCACTCGGATTTAACCCCATTTATGCACACTCTCTTCTTCCTATTGGTGAGCCATGACTCGATCCATGACAGCACTTCACCCCCAATGCCATGAGCTGCCACTTTCTTTAACAGTCTCTGGTGCGGTACTCTATCAAAAGCTTCACTAAAGTCTAAATAAACAATATCGAATTCTTTATCGTGATCAACAGCCTCAAAAGCTTTACTGAAGAAGGTTAATAAATTAGATAGGCAGGAAGAGTGACCTAGAAGCGGCCAGTGAAGAGGCGGGGCCAGGAGCTATGAATCGACCTCTGCAACCACAACCAGGTGAGTACACACACACAGAACACACATATTAACACCTAGGTGTAAGGTAACTAACACCCAGGCACCTACTTACTGCTAGGTGAACAGGAACAGCAGGTGCAACGTAACTAACACCCAGGTACCTACTTACTGCTAAGTGAACAGGGACAGCATGTGTAACAGTACTAGCAACAGTTGTAACAGTAGCAGCAACAGTAGTAACAGTACTAGCAACAGTTGTAACAGTACTAGCAACAGTAGTAACAGTACTAGCAACAGTTGTAACAGTAGCAGCAACAGTAGTAACAGTACTAGCAACAGTAGTAACAGTACTAGCAACAGTAGTAACAGTACTAGCAACAGTTGTAACAGTACAAGCAACAGTAGTAACAGTAGCAGCAACAGTAGTAACAGTACTAGCAACAGTAGTAACATTACTAGCAACAGTAGTAACAGTACTAGCAACAGTTGTAACAGTACAAGCAACAGTAGTAACAGTACTAGCAACAGTAGTAACAGTACTAGCAACAGTAGTAACAGTACTAGCAACAGTAGTAACAGTACTAGCAACAGTTGTAACAGTACTAGCAACAGTAGTAACAGTACTAGCAACAGTTGTAACAGTAGCAGCAACAGTAGTAACAGTACTAGCAACAGTTGTAACAGTACTAGCAACAGTTGTAACAGTACAAGCAACAGCTGTAACAGTACTAGCAACAGTTGTAACAGTACTAGCAACAGTAGTAACAGTATTAGCAACAGTTGTAACAGCAGCAGCAACAGTTGAAACAGTACTAGCAACAGTTGTAACAGTACTAGCAACAGTTGTAACAGTACTAGCAGCAGTAGTAACAGTATTAGCAACAGTTGTAACAGCAGCAGCAACAGTTGAAACAGTACTAGCAACAGTTGTAACAGTACTAGCAAAAGTTGTAACAGTACTAGCAACAGTAGTAACAGTACTAGCAACAGTTGTAACAGTAGCAGCAACAGTTGTAACAGTACTAGCAACAGTTGTAACAGTACTAGCAACAGTTGTAACAGTACTAGCAACAGTAGTAACAGTAGCAGCAACAGTTGTAACAGTACTAGCAACAGTTGTAACAGTACTAGCAACAGTTGTAACAGTACTAGCAACAGTTGTAACAGTACTAGCAACAGTAGTAACAGTATTAGCAACAGTTGTAACAGCAGCAGCAACAGTTGAAACAGTACTAGCAACAGTTGTAACAGTACTAGCAACAGTTGTAACAGTACTAGCAACAGTTGTAACAGTACTAGCAACAGTAGTAACATGTAGAAGCAACAGTTGTAACAGTACTAGCAACAGTTGAAGTAACAGTACTAGCAACAGTTGTAACATTACTAGCAACAGTAGTAACAGTAGCAGCAACAGTAGTAACAGTACTAGCAACAGTTGTAACAGTACTAGCAACAGTTGTAACAGTACTAGCAACAGTAGTAACAGTACTAGCAACAGTTGTAACAGTAGCAGCAACAGTAGTAACAGTACTAGCAGCAATTGTAACAGTACTAGCAACAGTTGTAACAGTACTAGCAACAGTAGTAACAGTAGCAGCAACAGTAGTAACAGTACTAGCAACAGTTGTAACAGTACTAGCAACAGTTGTAGATATATGGATAGGGCCTCCTTTGAAAGAAGGAGCAGGGGACAGAGGGTCTGCTTTCCCTGGGGCTGGGAGGGGAAAAGAATTGTTTGCAGGGGGGGACAACACATAAATGGGATAAACCTTTATCTGCCCTCAGTCCCGGAGGGGCAATGACGTAAAGCCGCAGAAGGATTTGAAATAGGTTGGCACAAAAAGACACTTATTAGGAAAAGGGAGGGAGCCCTGTTATAGGCATTTGCCAAAAAGGGGTTTTGGGAAATGAATGGCTGTCCAGAGAATTGGTATAAATTGCTGGCTGGACAAACACTGTAAGGATAATGCAGTCCCATTCATTGACAATGGGACCACTTATGGCCGAAATGACATGTATGCCAGGGATGGGGTTCACTTATCCAGGGAAGGTGTAGGATTTCTCGCAGCCTGTTGAGGATGTTGTTAGGGCTTTAAACTAGGATTAGTTAGAGGTATGGGTTTAGGAATGGTAATAATGAGGGCCAGAATATTGATTCAGGCTTTGATATCATAAATCTAACAATAACAGTAACGAGTAACTCATGGTAACGATAGTAACAGAAATTGTGTAAAACAAAAGCGAAAAAGTTCACAAGAAGACACATATCAAAGATTTTTATACTAACTGTCAGCGCCAGAAATAAAATTAACGAATTACGTTTTCTAGCATGTGCTGGGAACTTTGATGTCATTGCAATAACTGAAACGTGGTATAATATAAAGAGTCGGGATATGATTGCAAATGTCATATTCAGGGTTAGTTGTTCCATGTAGATAGATATAATGGGAAGGGGTAGAGTTGCATTATATGTAAAGAGAAAATATAAATTGCTGCATAAAAACAGGCATAAAATAGATGGATCATTAACAGAACTGTCTGGGTAGAGTTTCTAGGGTCAGAAAAACTGATTCTAGGTGTAATATACCGACCTCCAGACTTGGAACACGATAGAGGAGTCTTCTTGGGACGAAATTGTTAGGGCTTCTTTGCACAATAACGTAGTGATAGTAGGGATTTTAACTTAGGTCAAATTGACTGGGCTTCTTTGACAGGTAATCTGGAGTCCAGTGACTTTTGGAAGTATTTCAGGACTGTTTTCGGAAGCAGGTGTGAGGAGCCTACCAGAGGTAAAAATTTGCTCGACCTAGTCTTGTCAAATAAAGAAACCCTTGTAAATAATCTGGGGATCACTGAGGAGCTTGGCGCAAGTGATCACAAATCCATTACATTTAATATTACCTGGGAGTACGAGAATAGGGATAATACGGTAAAAAGTTCCTGATTTTCGTTCCGCCGACTATAATGGACTTAGAGAACACCTGTCTAATCTCCGACTGGGGTAATTCTAGCTAACGATAACGATGGGATCTGCGTTTATGATTTTTTCAATATGTACAACGTGCACAGAGTATATTTATTCCCTGAAAATTTAGGTCAAAAATAACGATACCAAAAGGATTAACAGGAGGCTAAAACATCTATTAGGGAGACAAGAGGGAATTTATAGGCATCAAAAGAGGAGATGTTAACCTTTTTGACCAATATGTTCAATTGAAAAGAAGTAAAAGGGGATTAGAAAGGCTAAACGTGACTATGGATTATACAGCTATGAATCAAAGACTAATCCAAAAGGGTTCTTCAAGTGTATAGGACGAAGGTGGGAAAAAGGGAGGTCCTCTGAAAATTGGGAATGGACAGGGTGACGGATAACGAACTGGAAATGTGTTCTCTATTTAATGACTATTTTTGTCAGTCTTTACACAAGAAGACGTAAATGAGATTCCAGAAATTAACAATTATTCAGTTCCTGAAGAATTCAAGTTAACTAATATTACTGTCACGAGGGACATGGTTATCAAACAGATAGATAAACTGAAGCAGAATAAGTCCTCGGGACCCGACGAGTTGTTTTCCAGGGTACTTAAGAATGTAAGATGGAACTTAGTCAGCCATTAATGAATGTGTTTAATACATCCATCCTAACTGGTGTTGTGCAGAGATGTGGAAGATAGCTAATGTAGTTCCTATATTCAAATCAGGATAAGTCAATTCCATCAAATTACGTCCAATAAGCCTCACATCTATAGTAGGCAAATTATTTGAATCAATTATAGCTGATATTATTAGAAGTCACCTTGAAGAACATAATTTGATTAATGAATCTCAGCATGGGTTCACGAGAGTCGTTCCTGCCTAACAAATTTACTGACGTTTTTCAATAAAACATTTGAGGCAGTAGACAGTGATAAAGAATATGATATAGTTTACTTGGATTTCAGTAAGGCCTTCGATAGAGTACCTCACAGAGACTCTTAAGAAAGGTGGCAGCTCATGGTATAGGAGGTAAAGTTCTAGCATGGATAGAGGCATGGCTTACCAATAGAAAGCAGAGAGTTTCCATTAATGGGGTCAAATCTGAATGGGGATTAGTCACTAGTGGCGTTGCACAAGGATCAGTTTTGGGCCCATTGTTGTTCATAATTTACATAAATGACCTTGATGAAGGAATTGCAAGTGACATGAGTAAATTTGCTGATGATACAAAATAGGCCGTATAATTCATTCTGAGCAGGATACCAGTGAACTCCAGGAGGATTTGGACAAATTAATGTCTTGGTCTGAAAAGTGGCAGATGAAGTTCAATGTGGACAAGTGTAAGGTGCTAGTCGTTGGTAATGAAAATATCCTCGAATTTATAAACTAGGTGAAGTAGAGCTTGATCATACAGAATGTGAAAAAGACTTGGGAGTCATGGTAAGCAGAAATCTAAAGCCAAGACAACAGTGCCTAAGTGTGCGCAATAAGGCTAACAGATTACTAGGATTTATTTCAAGAAGTATAAGCAACATAAGTCCAAAAGTTATTTTACAGCTCTATACATCACTAGTGAGACCTCATTTGGAATATGCAGCTCAGTTTTGGTCACCTTACTACAGGATGGATATAGATTCATTGGAGAACATACAAAGAAGAATGACTAAAATGATTTACAGTATAAGAAATCTCCCGTATGAAGATAGACTTAGAGCGTTGAATCTCCACTCTCTGGAGGCGTAGAATGAGGGAGATATCATCGAGGTGTACAAGTGGATGATGGGTATAAACAAAGGAGATATTAATAAAATACTGAGGATATCGAACCAAGTAAGAACCAGAAATAACGGATTTAAATTGGATAAATTTAGATTTAGAAAGGACATAGGCAAGTACTGGTTTTCGAACAGAGTTGTAGATGCGTGGAACAATCTTCCGAGTAGGGTGATAGAGGCTGGGACCTTATGTGATTTAAAAGAGATTGGACAAAATATGAGTGGGAGGGGCTGGGTTGATTAGTGTCGTGAGTACGGGAATAAATTCTTAGGTAGTGGTGGTTTTGATAAGGACCTGCCTTGTATGGGCCAGTAGGCCTTCTGCAGTGTTCCTCCATTCTTATGTTCTTATGTTCTTAAAGCATCAAAAACACAGTAAGTGGATGGGTGGACCTTAAAGACGAACCACTGGCCTCCACGTGGCAGGGTCTGGTAACTCAGAGATAACTCTCAGGCTGACAGTGGTCGCAAATATTTAAATAATAATAATGACAATTTAAATTTCTTATATAAAGCACAACTTAAATGTCATTATTTAAGGTTGAAGAACCACACGATATTTGTTACCTAACAATCGCAGGTATTATATTATGTATAGATATGAAGTGTGGTCAACGCAGTAACCAAACTAGTTTTTCTTAACTTAAATTCATAAATATAAATAAGAAAATTTTCATAAAGTCAAATTTGTATCACATTTTCATGTTTTTATGGCCTGAGTTAAGTATGGCTCTTCCACACTGGTGTCCAGCAGTAGTAAACTCTTCTCCATGATGGCTGTGTCGTGGTGAGTTAAGTCTGGCTCTTCCACACTGGTGTCCAGCAGTAGTAAACTCTTCTCCATGATGGCTGTGTCGTGGTGAGTTAAGTCTGGCTCTTCCACACTGGTGTCCAGCAGTAGTCACCTATTAAACTAATAACTCTTCTCCATGATGGCTGTGTCCTGGTGAGTTAAGTCTGGCTCTTCCACACTGGTGTCCAGCAGTAGTCACCTATTAAACTAATATCTCTTCTCCATGATGGCTGTGTCCTGGTGAGTTAAGTCTGGCTCTTCCACACTGGTGTCCAGCAGTAGTCACCTATTAAACTAATAACTCTTCTCCATGATGGCTGTGTCCTGGTGAAATCATTCACTGTTGAGTTGTATTTCAGAGAAACTTTAAGTGTTGGAAAAAACTAAAATCTTAATTAAATTAATCGCCTTAAAATTAGTTAGAAGCTATTGTTAGTCAGTGTAATTAGAGGCTGGGAGGACTGTATTTTGAAAATGGAAAATTAAAGTTCAGTAGATAAGTCAGTGAAGGAAGAAGTAATACAGAGAATGGATGACAATAAATGTTGTGGGAGTTTGTGAATGCATAGAAATATGTCAGTACAATTCATTCTCTAACAGTATGTTACTGTTGCTATGACGGTCAAACGGGCCTTGTTTATAAATATTATTATTATATACAGGGGAAATTCTGACCCCGTAGAGGTTATAGAGCGCCTCGGGAAGGACTGGGCCAATTTCTGGCATCAAGAGCCCCTCACTGGCATCCCAGGAACTTTCCATGACGGGGACTCTTCACTGTGTATCTGACCGTATTTTCTAGTGTACATGGTGGCTCTTTGTATTCTGCTCGCCATTCCAAACCTTTTATATGCTCCATCATATATTTCGTATATTTCAATTAGTGTCATTGTTGTATGAAATATAACTTTTTGTTATTTTCGAGAAATAAAATAGAATTCCATCAAGACTTACAGATTTTATACTTGCTGTCATAGCATGTAAATAATGCTCCTTTGGGTAAATACACTCATTGTTTGCTTAACATAAATTGTTATAAACCACAAATTCCGTAGGTTCCAGGTAAGCAGACTGTTGCTGCTGGTGGCTACTAACAGCGTACTGATGATGAAGCCAGAGAGCGACCAATGGCCAGACTAGATTTGGTCCATGACGTCACAGGTGTAGCACGTCCTGGTAAATATCATAGTGCTATACAGGCTAGAATGCAATACATCTGGCCTGAGATAGCAAAGAGTATCAAAGGTAATGTGAGTGGTCTAAACCTGATTTAACAGTATTTTGTCACAAAGGAGCAATGGAAGAGATCCACTTATTACCCTCTCTCTCTCTCTCTCTCTCTCTCTCTCTCTCTCTCTCTCTCTCTCTCTCTCTCTCTCTCTCTCTCTCACACACACACACACACTTACGTGTCACTTACGTGTATAGTGTGCAAAGTCTTGGAAAAAATCATCAGGAAAAGAATGGTGGAGCATCTGGAGCAGAACAGGATAATCAACGCCAGACAGCACGGATTCAGGGAAGGCAAATCCTGTGTAACAAACCTCCTGGAGTTCTATGATAAAGTAACAGAGGTAAGGCAAGAGAGAGAAGGGTGGGTTGACTGCATTTTCCTGGACTGCAAGAAGGCCTTCGACAACGTTCCTCATATGAGATTAGTAAAGAAGTTGGAAGACCAAGTGTGTATAACAGGAAGGGCACTGGAATGGATCAGGGAATATCTCACAGGGAGGCAACAACGGGTCATGGTGCGCGATGAGGTATCACAATGGGCGCCTGTGACAAGCGGTGTACCGCAGGGGTCAGTCCTAGGACCAGTGCTATTCTTGGTATATGTGAATGACATGACAGACGGGATAGACTCAGAAGTGTCTCTGTTCGCAGATGATGTGAAATTAATGAGGAGAATCACATCGGATGAAGACCAAGCAGGACTTCAAAGAGACCTGGACAAGCTTGACATCTGGTCTAGCAACTGGCTTCTCGAATTTAACCCCACCAAATGCAAAGTCATGAAGATCGGAGAAGGGCAAAGAAGACCGCTGACAGAGTACAGGCTAGGTGGACAAAAGCTACAAATCTCACCAAAGGAGAAAGACCTTGGGGTGAGTATAACGCCAAGCACGTCTCCGGAAACACACATCAACCAGATAACCGCGGCAGCATATGGGCGACTGGCACACCTAAGATTAGCGGTGTACAGTGTCTTGAACGATTCCTTGTTAAGGTAACGGAACCTAACGTTCCGTTACCTTAACAAGGAATCGTTCAAGACACTGTACACCGTGTACGTCAGGCCCATACTAGAATATGCAGCACCAGTCTGGAACCCACACCTGGTCAAGCACGTAAAGAAACTAGAGAAAGTGCAAAGGTTTGCGACAAGGTTAGTTCCACAACTCAGGGGTCTGTCCTATGAAGAAAGGTTGAGGGAAATAGGACTAACAACACTGGAGGAAAGAAGGGTCAGAGGAGACATGATAACGACATACAAAATACTGCGGGAATCGACAAGGTAGACAGTGACAGGATGTTCCAGAGAGGGAACACAGAAACAAGGGGACACAACTTGAAGCTGAAGACTAAAATGAGTCAAAGGGATGTTAGGAAGCATTTCTTCAGCCACAGAGTAGTCAGGAAGTGGAATAGTCTAGAGAAAGATATAGTGGAGGCAGGAACCATACATAGTTTTAAGACAAGGTATGATAAAGCTCATGGAGCTGGGAGAGCAGAGACCCAGTAGTGGACAGCGAAGAGGCGGGGCCAGGAGCTGAGTCTCGACCCCTGCAACCACAATTAGGTGAGTACAATTAGGTGAGTACACACACACACACACACACACACACACACACACACACACACCATTTTCTTTTTAAATTAAATAGTTTAGCTCTTTCTATAAATTTGAAATTTCAGTTCGAAGAAAATAACTCATTGTCTTTCCTAGATGTTTTAATTATTAAGGTAACAATTATTTTAAATTTTAAATTTATAGAAAACCAACAAATAACTGTTCCTATGTACACTATTAAACTGTCACTATGTTCATCAATGTTTTTGAGAGGTTTTCGTATTTGTAGATCAGAATTCATAGATGAAGAAATCTCAAAAAATTATGAAATAGCTAATGATCTAAAAAAAACAAGAACTAATTGATAAATCCTTTAAAATTGCCAGAAATACTTTTTACAATTAAAAAAGGGACACCCAACCTTATTCAACAAAAAATATGTTGGTTCTCCCTTACCATGAAAACTTGAAGACTTTTAATATCAAAGTTGTATTTAAAAATATTGATACAGTAAGAAAACTTTTGATAAATTTTCCCCAAAATGCTGACGGATTTGTCTATAAGATACCTTGTAAAATATGTGATAAAGTTTATTACGGTCAAACTGGTAAAAGTCTTGAACTATGATTAAAACAACATAAATATAGCATTAGAACTGGACAAGATTCTAATGCTTTGTTTATTCATGTGAGAGATTTTAACCATCCATGGACAAAGTTCTTTGTCTCCACAGACTCCGAAGTGCACCACTCACCCTTTTCACCCTCATCAATTCTATGATTCACCTCATCCTTCATAGACCCATCTGCTGACACGTCCACTCCTAAATATCTGAATACATTTACCTCCCCCATACTCTCTCCCTCCAATCTGATATCCAATCTTTTGTCACCTAATCTTTTTGTTATCCTCATCACTTTACTCTTTCCTATATTCACTTTCAATTTTCTTCTTTTACACACCCTACCAAATTCATCCACCAACCTCTGCAACTTCTCTTCAGAATCTCTCAAAAGCACAGTGTCATCAGCAAAAAAACTGTGACAACTCCCACTTTGTATTTGATTCTTTGTCTTTTAACCCCACACATCTTGCCAACACCCGAGCATTCACTTATCTTACAACCCCATCTATAAATATATTGAACAACCACGGTGACATCACACATCCTTGTCTAAGGCCCACTTTTACTGGGAAATAATCTCCCTCTCTCCTACACACTCTAACCTGAGCCTCACTATCCTCATAAAAGCTCTTCACTGCTTTCAGTAACCTACCTCCTATTCCATACACCTGCAACATCTGCCACATTGCCCCCCTACCCACCCTATCATACGCCTTTTTCCAAATCCATAAATGCCAAAAAGACCTCTTTACCCTTATCTAAATACTGTTCACCGATATTTTTCACTGTAAACACTTGGTCTACACACCTCCTACCTTTCCTAAAGCCCCCTTGTTCATCTGTTATCCTGCTCTCCGTCTTACTCTTAATTCTTTCAATAATAACTCTACCATACACTTTACATGGTATACTCAACAGACTTATTCCCCTATAATTTTTGCACTCTCTTTTGTCCCCTTTGCCTTTATACAAAGGAACTATGCCAGTCCCTAGGTACCTTACCCTCTTCCATACATGTATTAAATAATAGCACCAACCACTCCAAAACTATATCCCCACCTGCTTTTAACATTTCTATCTTTATCCCATCAATCCCAGCTGCCTTACCCCCTATCATTCTACCCACTGCCTCACGAACTTCCCCCACACTCACAACTGGCTCTTCCACACTCCTACAAGATGTTATTCCTTCTTGCCCTATACACGAAATCACAGCTTCCCTGTCATCATCAACATTTAACAACTCCTCAAAATATTCCCTCCATCTTCCCGATACCTCTAACTCTCCATTTAATAACTCTCCTCTCCTATTTTTAACTGTCAAATCCATTTGTTCCCTAGGCTTCCTCAACTTATTAATCTCACTCCAAAACTTTTTCTTATTTTCAACAAAATTTGTTGATAACATCTCACCCACTCTCTCATTTGCTCTCTTTTTACATTGCTTCACCACTCTCTTAACCTCTCTTTTTATATCCATATACTCTTCCCTCCTTGCATAGTAATAGTAGTGAATGTATGACGTCACATTGGTGTCGTGGTTGTAATAGTAGTGAATGTATGACGTCACATTGGTGTCGTGGTTGTAATAGTAGTGAATGTAGGATGTCACATTGGTGTCGTGGTTGTAATAGTAGTGAATGTATGACGTAACATTGGTGTCGTGGTTGTAATAGTAGTGAATGTATGACGTCACATTGGTGTCGTGGTTGTAATAGTAGTGAATGTATGACGTAACATTGGTGTCGTGGTTGTAATAGTAGTGAATGTAGGATGTCACATTGGTGTCGTGGTTGTAATAGTAGTGAATGTATGACGTCACATTGGTGGACTTCCTATAAACTGTAAATTTGAATTTTCTATCGACACGATGTATTAAAACATCTAGGAACGGCAAAGTGTTGTTTATTTCATGTTCTGTGGTGAACTTAATGGAAGGTACTAAGCCATTGAGTCTGGGTGGGAACTCATCAACGTTGTGATCATTGGGTCACAGACAAATAACATCATCTACGTATCTGAACCAACTAGCTTTATCTGGGAGAATGTCTTTAAGAAGTCTGGTCTCATAGAATTGCATATACAGGTTGCAGAGTAACGGGCTAAGGAGATTGTTTTTGAGCGTTGTATTTTCCTTCAAACACGAATTTGCAATCAGTAACACAAACTTTTATCAATTCAATTATTGTTTTCGTGGGGTAGGGCATGGGGAAGTTTCCTAGTTCCTCTTCGAGGTAGGAAAGCAAGTCAGAGACTTTGGTAAACAGAGCTGTTACATCAAAGCTCACTAGAGTAAAGTCATGAGGGACATTTAATTTCTGGAGCCTTTCAGTGAGGTCAACATTATTTTTTATATGTGCGTCTGAGATCTTACCAACCATGGGAGCTAGAAGCATAACCAATCATTTAGATAAGTTATATGCTGCTGAGCCTACTGAACTAATAATATGACGGGCTGGATATCCTGGCGGGGTTAAATTCGAGAAGCCAGTTGTTAGACCAGGTTTGCAGCCTCTCCAGGTCTCTTTGTAGTCCTGCCTGATCCTCATACGATTTAATTCTCCTCATTAATTTCCCATCATCTGCAAACAGGGACACTTTTGATTCCTTCCGTCATGTCATTCACATATACCAAAAATAGTACTGGTCCTAGGACTGGTTCCTGTGGAACCCCGCTCGTCACAGGCGCCCACTCTGACACCTCGTCACTTACCATGACTCTTTGTTACCTCCATTGGAGTGCCGTTACTGTCGAAGGCCTACTTGCAGTCCAGGAAAATGCAGTCTATCCAGCTCTCTCTCTCTCTCTCTCTCTCTCTCTCTCTCTCTCTCTCTCTCTCTCGTGTCTTACTGCAGTTACCTTGTCATAAAACTCCAGTAGGTTTGTGACACAGGATTTTCCTTCCCTGAAACCGTGCTGGTTGTCGTTTATAAGTTTATTCCGTTCTAAGTGCTCCACCACTCTCCTCCTGAGTGTGTGTGTGTGTGTGTGTGTGTGTCTGTCTACTCACCTAGTTGTGGTTGCAGGGGTCGATTAACAGCTCCTGGCCCCGCCTCTTCACTGGTCGCTACTCGGTCACTCTACCCGTTCCATGAGCTTTATCATACCTCTCCTTAAAGCTATGTATGGATCCTGCCTCCACTACTTCACTTCCTAGACTATTCGACTTCCTGACAACTCTGTGACTGAAGAAATACTTCCTAACATCCCTGTGATTCATCTGAGTCTTCAACATTTAATTTCTGGAGCCTTTCAGTGAGGTCAACATTATTTATATGTGCGTCTGAGATCTTACCAACGCAGGGATGGAAGCATAACCAATCATTTAGATAAGTTATATGCTGCTGAGCCTACTGGAACTAATAATAGCGACGGGCTGGATATCCTGGCGGGGTTAAATTCGGAGAAGCCGTTGTTAGACCAGGTTTGCAGCCTCTCCAGGTTCCTTTGTAGTCCTGCCTGATCCTCGATTTAATTCTCCTCATTAATTTCCCATCATCTGCAAACAGGACACTTTTGATTCCTTCCGTCATGTCATTCACATATACCAAAAATAGTACTGGTCCTAGGACTGGTTCCTGTGGAACCCT